>JASDQU010739149.1:107570-119488 GCA_032191745.1 Picea mariana
TCGGAGCTTGTTTCAATCCTTACAGGGCTTTCTTGAGTTTGCACACATGAGATCTTTTATCATGTATCACGAAACCTTCAGGTTGCTCAATATATATTTCTTGCTCAACTTCACCGTTAAGAAAAACAGTCTTAACGTCCATCTGGTGAAGTTTCCAACCAAAAACTGCTGCAAGTGAGATAATAATCCTGATTGAAGTATACCTGGCAATTGGAGCAAAAATCTCGTCGTAGTCAATTCCTTCTTTCTGAGAGAAACCACGAGCCACAAATCTCGCCTTGTATTTCTCAATACTGCCATCTGCTGCATGCTTTATCTTATAAAACCATTTTGAAGTTACTACTGATTTGCCATGAGGTCTAGGAACTACGGTCCATACATCATTCTTTAAAATAGAATCATATTCTTCATTCATAGCATCTTTCCACACTTGAAGTTTGGAGGCTTCAACAAATGTGGAAGGTTTTGAATCAATCACAGTATTTAAATGAGCTATGAGACCGGAGTACTTAGCTGGTTTCTTGCTTTCTCTGAAGGTGCCCTTAGGAGTTGAATGTTTTTCTGCTTCTTTCAATATTTCTCGACACCAGACTGGTTTCCTTTTAGCAGGAGGTATCTCCATTGGAAACTCAATAGTATCCCTTGAGGGGTCCAATGGAAGTTCTGAGGTTTCCTCCCTCTTCTCATCTGGAAGAGGAGAGTCTGAAGGATCGAGTGATGGAGCTTCCTGCTCCTCTGAATCACATGATAGTTCTCTGGCCAGACGAAAAGCTGTTTCTTCATGAAAAGTCATGTCTCTGCTTACTTCGATGAACTTTTGACCAGGGATATAAATCCTGTAAGCTTTTGAGGTCTCACTGTATCCCACAAAAGTTCCTTTCTTATCGGAGGGCTCTAGTTTAGTCCTCTTCTCTTTTGGAATGTGTATATAGACTGGATTGCCAAAGATTCTTAAGTGATCAACTAAAGGCTTACATCCGGTGAAAAATTCTTCATGAGTTTTCGCTTCAAGGGTTTTGTGTGGACATCTATTCTGAATGTAGGCTGCAGTACTAGCAGCCTCGGCCCAAAGTGATAAATGTAAGTTTTGGTCATGCATCATAGCCCTCGCTGCTTCACAAATAGTTCTATTCTTTCTTTCAACAACCTCATTCCGCTGAGGGTTGTATGGAACAGTTAGCGCCCTCTTAATTCCAGAAGCCCGACATAGATCGTCGTATTTGAAGGAGTCAAATTCTTTACTGTTATCTGTTCTGAAAACTCGGATGTGTCTTCCTGTTTGATTTTCAACAAGATTCTTGAAATCTGCTAAAAAATTCATCTTTAGTCTTTAAGAAATAAATCCAAGTTTTACGCAAACAATCATCAATAAAAATGATATAATAAATACAACCATTCATAGATGGTACAGACATGGGCCCACAAAGATCAGAATGAATTAAATCCAGAATTCCATTTGATTTTTTATTACTGAGAGGATAGGGTTTCTTTGTATTCTTACCAAGTGAACAACTTTTACAAACACTATTATGCTCAACATAAAATACTGGCATACCTGTCACCATCTTTTGCAATATTGGAAGTGCGTTGTAGTTGAGATGTCCAAGTCTTTTGTGTCAAAGCTCGCAAAGATTGATCATCTCGTGAACTAGAGCTTGAACAACCTGACCTGAAATCTCATAAAGTCCACTCTCACGAGTTCCAATAGTTATAACAGTATTTAAATCATCATTTGAGGACCACAATAGGGCCTTCCCTTTGGAGAAAGCCACTGAGTAACCTTTACTTTCTAAAACTGGAACATAGATTAAATTTTTCTTTAGAACAGGTACATAAATAATTTCATCAATGTGAAAGATATTACCTGAGTGAAATCGGAAAGAGGTAGATCCAAAACCTTTTATGTCATAAGTGCCATCATCACCTAGTTCAACCTTTGCCTTGAATTTCTTATCTTGATAGTTTGCAAGGTTTTTTTTTAAGCCTGTGATGTGTCTTGAAGCACCGCTGTCTATTAGCCAAATCTCCTCTGACTTGGTGATAGTGTCGAAAAGAGCTGAGATAAGATAATATTCCTTTTGTTGTTCCTTCTCTTTGGTGGCAGCCCTGGTTTGTTTTCTTTGAGGCTCCTCTTGGGGTTTAGTCTTTTCAGTGGCAACTGAGGCTTGAAATCTTCTTCTTCTTTTCTGCTGAGAGAGAGGAATCCTGCAATCTCTTGTATAATGTCCTAGCTTATTGCAGTTAAAACATTTAACTTTAGATAAATGAGGATTGATATGAAATAGCTTACCTTGGGGTTTCTTACCTTTGCCTTTTGATTTAGAGAACTTCTTTCATTTCTTGGTCATTGCTGCAAGGGCATGATCTTTCAGAATTGAATAGTCATTTATGTTGTTTAGTCTTCCTTCTTCTTCTAAGCAGTCATGCCACAATCTTTCAAAATTATGTTGGGATTCTCTTCCATTCACGAATGCAAGAAAAACTCTCCAAGCATCAGGAAGTCCATCAAATGTTGTTTGAACAAGGTTATCATCATCTACAGGAACTCCTATTGCAATAAACTGATCTTTGGTTTGAGCAATCTTGGAGAAGAAGGTGGCAACTGTATCATCCTTTCCCATTTTCAAAGTACGTAATTGTTTCTTCAAAATTCTTTTCTTAGTAGGTGCCTTCTTTTCATAGAGGTTTGCCAAAGCATCAAAGCAATCTTTGGCAGTTCTTAGATGACCAATGATGGGCATCATGATGTCCTTGATAGAATAAAAAATGATTCTTTTAGCCTTGGTTTGTTTCCTTTTATATGCTTCCCTGATTGTTTTGTGGTAGGTTCTTCAATCTCCCTAGAGATAAACTCCTCTAGATCATTCTCTTCAAGAATGTTCATTATTCTGTATTTCCAAGCATTAAAGTTTGCAGCCCCTACAAGTCTGTCTTCAGCTTTAACTGATGAGGAAGCCATGCTTAGATCTAGGTTAGTTTAGATGGTTGAACTCTGCAAAACAACCCTAACAAAGTAAATCTGTGTAGGCTCAAGATTAAATCCTTGAGCTCTCTTCACACCCTTAGCTCTGATACCATGTTAGAATTAGGAAAGTAATGCAGAACATAAATGTCTTTTTGAAAATTCAGTTAGAAGAGCACTTAGAACACATCCATAGAAATTGAACTTAGGAAGAATAATACTCAGATCTGAACAAACTGTAATTAAACTCAATCAGTGATCTAATTCTTAGTTAACAAACACATAGAAAACTAGTTTGATGCATACTTATTAATCAATGGATTTGATGCAGACTTATTAATCACTGGATCTGATGCAGATTTAACTCATGAATATATCTAATATAGATCCAAAAGAATAGATCTGAAATAGATCTAAGCTAAGAGCATGGTACAAATAAGAAACATATAGATTTAAGTTTCAGAAAGTAGATCTAATCTATGATAACCTTTAGTAAATCACAACTTACAGATTTGACTAGAAGATCTTACCTGGAAGACTTACCTCAAATTTCTGAAGGAGAGCAACCACACATAGGTGATGTAAATCACTGAATATATGCTCAGAAAAAGTCAAGTTCATAGATCTACCATATAGGTTATATTTCTTGCCAAGAGATGAATATAATTTCTTGCCACCAAGGAGAAAGGGCCACATAAACAACACACCAAAAAATTTGTGATTAAACTCTCACACACAGAAACTTCCAGAGACCCAAACCCTCATACACATAGGAAATTTCAGGGATCCAAACCCTCACACAAACAAAAAATTTCAGGGATCCAAACCCTCACACAAATAGAAACTTCCAGGGACCCAAATCCTCATACAAAGGAGGAGTTATAGGCTACTTATACAGGGCCGGGACTCAATAGAGTGTTCAGAAATATAGGCACAACACAAAGAGAAGGGCTGCATTCATGCTAGAGAGGTCACGGCTCAACGAATCTTCATTAAGAGGGAGACAACAGCTACAAGTTCTTTACACCAGCGTAAAAACTCAGCTCACCAACCTCAACACTGGCATCAGCAGGGAAAGACCTTCATCACACCAACACATGGACCTGTCAAAACAAGGCTGAACTGTTGAAGGAGGGCCGCAGCTTCAAAGAGGAGATCCGCTCACTTTAAATGATAATGAGTGTAGTTTGAAGGGTAGAGGGTAGGCCTTTATTTATAGTTTAGGCTAGGGCAAATTAAGGGTAATAATAATTAAAATAATAAATAAAAATAACATGTTTTAATTAATAGAAATATTAATTCAAAACATGTTATAATTAAAATATTTAATTAATATTTTACATTAACCCTTAAGACAAAAACAAAGCCCCAAACAAACACAAACAAGGGTAAAGGGGTTTTAGGTGAGGTTGCTTGGTGGCAATACTTGTCCATTCATTTTCAAGGTGACCTTATTAACTTTATCATCATTGTATATGGGATACATCCCTCATGTGGTCATGTCCACCTTCAAGAAGGGTCATACACCAACAAAGTACCTGATCAAGGATCAAGTTGCCCCAGAACATTTCTGGGGTCTTATCCACCAAGGTACAAGACCAAGGATCAACCCATGCCCCAAGCATGGGTCCAGGGGCTCTAGACATATCTAGGGACTTTAACTGCTTGGTCCCAGACCCAGAACCCCAGTCATATACTGGGGGTATTTACTTCTTGGTCCCAAACCAAGAACCCCAGTCATATACTGGGGGCCCTAACAAGGGTCTTTTGCTGCTTGGTCCTAGACCAAGAACCCCAGTCATATACTGGGGGCCCTAACAAGGGTCTTTTGCTGCTTGGTCCTAGACCAAGAACCCCAGTCATATACTGGGGGCCCTAACAAGGGTCTTTTTCCATGGCACTAATTGTTTTGGTCCCAGACCAAGTACCCCAGGAGTGCAYTGGGGGGCCCTAGATCTCGACTAGGGTCTTTGCCATCCTCCTGGAGAATGGCTCTTGCAGCGGCTACAAATTTAACAGTTATAACTACCTTTGGCACACTTCTGAAGGGCGCTCCATTTTGAGATTATTTTTTTGGTTATGGTTTTAGATCCAATGGATTTCATAACTACATTGGCACATTCCTCAAGGGCGCACCTCTCATGGAGTATTTTATATATCTTGGCTTGGTCAATGTGGTCCACACCACTCCTCCTTGCACTCATCCCAAGGATTCACTTCTTGAAGGGGGGATTTTATATTATTTGGTTGATCAAGGGCCTTCTTGGAGACTGCCCAAGTGGTTATTGAAAGTTATCTTGGAGAACATACTCTAAGAGGATGATCCATGTGCCATTATGGAGAGGTTTTACATGCTCAAATGCCTCAGATCAAGGAGGGCGTTTTTGCATGGGAGAGGACAAGTGGCACCTTGCTTGGGCTTGCATGAGCATGTGACTCGAGGAAGAAGATATGTGGCATATCCACTTCTCATCTATCCTTTTAGTAGTCATTGTTGACTAGTCAATTATGGGTTTGTTAGAGGATAATACTTGCTTATGTTTTCTTCAGAGAGATCTAAGATCTAAGACAAAGATATTATTATTTTATTTTGAGAAGGTTTTGAGCTTGTTCTCTATATAAAAGAAGCCCCCCCTATTGTTTTGGTTGTTGATGGAAATTGGAATAGAGAAGAATACTCTCTTTGGTTTTGTCTTATGTTGAAGATCTTTTGATGGCGATTTAATTGTGGAGTTTTCATCTATGTGTAGCTGTCCATCCTCCATTTTGTGTTGATTTATATATTGGAAATTTTCTTCAAGCTGCTGCAATAAGGGTTTCAAGCTAAGGGCCATTTTTGTCACTTCGAAAAAGGATTATGATGAGGTGCATTCTAAGTCTTTTGTTTTTTTTACTCCCTAGTTGAATCCTCTATGTAAGGCCATTTCTGTGAAAGGTTGCATGCTGATTTCAGCTTGTAGTAAGATCACACTTTATTGTATTGCATGTACATATAGGGTCATCTTTGGAAGAGGCCTTACTCATTTATTTTCAGCTATCTAAATCTGCAACCACTTGTGATCTTCTGCATGTTTGTAACAACAATAATTACTTCCATCTACCATCCACTTGCAACCCTCTTTGCTGCTCTATGATTCCATATGCCCTCTTGGACTTTTGGGACTAGTCTTTCCCCATCAACCACCCTTAAAACCAACTTTATAAACTCACTAAAAATCTATTTTACTAAGACCACTCTTCCTTTCACCTTGAGCCCATATTATCCTACCTAGGGACACCCCCCTTGTACCGAACAACAACTGGTCTTAAGTGAGAAGAGGGTTGCATGGTGACATTAGCATCCCTCTTGAGTTTCCCATTGACTAGCACCAATCTTGGACTTTGGATCTCAAGTGCTAGTTTGATAGGTAACGATGCTTACTGCTTATCTTGAGGCATGTTATATACATTTGAAGTTTTGCCTTAAATAACCTTTAGCATTTTTAATTGGCTGATTTAATGTTTCAGTGCTTTAGTTTTAACTTTCAATGAAAATATCTACAAACTTACAAGAAATATATATCTTGTTAGCATGAAGCACTTTGGAAAAGAACTAGTGCTTCTTTGATTTCAAAATTTATTGTTGGTATTTAGTCATGACATTCAATCCTCACAATAGTTTCACCACAACTTTTATCTAATAGAGTTCCAATAGTTGCTGTTTTAAACGTTCCAAGTTTGTCATAGAGCAAGGTCACTTTGCCTTTCAAGTTTTCGTAAATGTCTCGTGTGAACTCATAAATCAGTAACACTCAAGGAAGATATAGTGCATGAATCTTATTACTATGTTTCCAATGAGCAATGGAGGCATTCCTAGCTAGTTTTTCATAGAAAATAGATTCCCATTTGGAATTTACAAACAATTATGGACAACCTTCTAGCTTCAACCATTTTCTAGCTAATGGCATGGGAAATCTTGCTAATCTTGCCATATTTTAAGTTTCTACATTACTTAATACTACCCCCCTCCCTATCCTAAGGCTTCATGCTTCACTTTGATGGTGATCGCTTCCTTGACTAGTAGCCAGATGATATCTTCCAGATCACATCGACGAGTTCTCCCTTCTAGGTAGCAACACAACACTCAGTCTAGCTCCTTGTTTGGTTATTCTTTTGGACATACATCTATTTTCAGCTTTCTTCATTTGGCCTTGGATGTTGGGAGAGATAGTTCCAGTGGACCAGGGTAGGCTCATGCCATTGGTATCATAGACACTAGATCCACTCACCTTGTACCCCTCTCCCGGATCGTCTCTCCATCCTCAAAATTGGCTTTGTAGGATCTAGGTTAGACTACTATTTTACTTTTTCAATCTTGCTTTTGTATAATACCTTCTTTAGCGCTACTACTTTGTATGGTCATCATTGTACCTAACAATCCCATTGACTAACTTTAGTAGACATTTGTCGTACATTAATACAATTATCTTATCTTATCTTATTATCTAAGTACTCCTATGGGGGATATCATTCTTTTGGGCAATTTTGATGCCTGCATAGGGATTCTATAGACACTTACCCATGATTGAGTTGAGGATGCACTTTGCTTCCATGAGATAGACCTAATTACTATTGGTATTTAGAGGAGGTCATTTGATGGATCCAACTCCATCACAACATATGGGAGACACCTTTTTAAGCTTGGTGACTTCCACAATCTCATCATTCTCAATGGACTTTCTTGCTATCTAGAGTTTGGTAGGTACACTAAGTTTCCTCATAGTGGTGGTGTTAGTATTTTTGATTATGTCTTATGCCTAATCCCCCATACTTGAAATATTTTTTCTTTTCCTCTACTCCCCATTTTTTTACCATGCTTACCTAGCCTTTTCCCTAGTAGACACCACCTTCCCCCCATCCCCTCCCCCAACTTCACTTGATAACCCACATACTATGGTTCACTTTGATATCTATTGTGTTGATGCCTACACTTTCCACTTTTTATTTTCCACATAATATACATACCAAGGAAACTCGTCAAGCACTTCCCATCATTTAGAGGATGGTACCGAGCGTAAAACAGATTTTGCAGGGGCTCGAGGCCTTGTGAACAATAATTGCTCAATAGTTGCTAGATCTGATTTTTTCCGAGTTTGTGTCACTAATCCATTGATGTTGGAAAATACACAAATAAATCTTATGCGGATTTTAAGCCTGCTTGCACTCACACGTGGTGAAAAGACCTTATCAACTTGGTTTGACACTTCATATCCAAGAAATGTTTGTGCAATTTAATGGTTATAACCTTCTCATTAAATGAATCGATGGGATTTCTAGTGGAACGACTGTTAGGACCCTATAATGTACCTTTTTGCTCATACTTTTTGCTATCATTACATCATTTTCCCACTCATATTTAAGCCTACATTATCACCTTAATCTATTTCTCCAAAGGTATATAACGTTTCTTCTCTTTTCCATATGTTTAATTTGTTTTACATGTAATTTTACATTACTCTCATACTTAGCCACTAATCGAAAATATATAGTTGCTAAAACAGTTTGAAGACTGCAGTTAATATATCGTTGTTGCTTGAAGACCATGTTGTTGAAACAGTCAAATAGTACGCAAATCCTGTTGCTAAAACAGTCTGTGATTTGCGATGCTAAAACAACATTTCACATACAACAGTAACAAGGAGTTGTTACACTGGCCGGAACAATTGTACCTTAAGCCAACACCATTAACCATCGTCGCTGCTTGAAGACCACGTTGCTGAAACAGTCAAACTGTACGCAAATCCCGTTGCTGAAACACTCCGTGATTTGCGATGCTGAAACAATATACAGCCGTAACAAGAAAAGATAATTAAATGAGCTGTTACACCGGTCGCAACAGCTGTACCTCAAGCTAGCACCATTACAACCATTGTAACACCATTTTTCTACGAAAGATCAAAATGTCCTATTCCAGCATAGAAGATTAGATCAGACTAAGAATATGATTTGTATGTACACATGTAATTTTATGCTTAATTGTATTAAGATGATTCTCCTCTTTAAATAGGGGAGAAATCAACATTAGAGGGGGATTACGAAAGGCTTAGCTAGAAGCGAATTACAGAAAATGAGCATGTTCACTTTGGATATTGTAACTTGTCACATTTGACAAATGAATAAAAAATCATTCTAAGCATTTATTCTTAATTCCTTTTATTTTTGGGGAATCTTGTGAGAAGGAAAGGGCCCACCTTCTTCACAAGATCCACCCATTAGTTTCTGTAGTGTATTTGTATTGTTTTTATTTATACCTTGTTAAAACTTTGTTTTGCTGAAACTTTGTTTTCACTGATTGTTACATTGTTTTCATACAATTCATTCCTACGTAATTGTTAATCATTTTGATTGGTAATTCTGTTTGCAGAATGAGTTTATGAAAGTGTGATAGTCAGAGACAGGTGCTGAAGGTTCCTACTTTGGGGAATAGGGTCCTGTTCTCTGTTACAGAATAGTCAGTCTTTAGTAATTGTTAATCATTTTGATTGGTAATCTTGTTTGCAGAATGAGTTTATGAAAGTGTGATAGTCAGAGACAGGTGCTGAAGGTTCCTACTTTGAGGAATAGGGTCCTGTTCTCTGTTACAGAATAGTTAGTCTTCTTTGCAGTATGCTGAA
This sequence comes from Picea mariana, assembly GCA_032191745.1. Lineage (NCBI taxonomy): Eukaryota > Viridiplantae > Streptophyta > Pinopsida > Pinales > Pinaceae > Picea > Picea mariana. Next base: position 117,186 of record JASDQU010739149.1, read on the forward strand.
AGGTTCTTTTTTCCTAGGTTGTTGTTTTTTAATGTAATCCAGGATTCTTCTGACAATTATTTTCCTTGAATCTTGAACTCTGTAATAGATATATTGTTTTTACTGTAATTCAGAGTAGAACTTCAGTCTGTTCAAAGAAAGGTGTGAATAGTGTAACTTTTACTACAACTTTGGATTGCTTTTGAGATTGAGCATATACAGTGTGTGATTGCCTTTGAAATAAACAGAGTTCCCTGGGTTGACAATTCATGTGACACTTGATTGTTTTAATTAAAAAACAATTATAGTGACCAACATTTTGGCGCCGTTGCTGGGGAAGGCAATTATAGATTTCAAAAGCATTTACGTTTTTCTTTTAGATGTACAGATTGCACGAGAGGACGCGGACCCCCCAAGGAAACTGACCCTACAGGTGGCAGGGGCAGAGGAAGAGGAGGAAGAAAGACTTTTATCGACCAGATTATATCAAAATCTGAATCTGTTGTTCCTCAACCACCAAGCTCTCGAAAACCAAAGCCCCAACCTTCCTTTCAAGCAAACTTTGAAACAGAGACAGTTGAAAAACTAGCAAACGACATTGAGGATTGAGCAAGTGCAATAGGGGAACAAACAGAAGAAAACATGGATGGATATAATGAAGAACTGCACCATGAAGAATAGGTAGGTCTTGAAGCAGAGGTAAACGATGAAAAATCTTTTTTCTACTTTAGGATTTCCTATTGGTGATATTCTTAGAGGAGTAGCTCCCATGAAGAATATTCCACTTTCAGCTTTACCTAACTTTCATGGTTTATCTTCTGAAGATCTTGATGAATCCTTTTCGAGTTTGACATATTATGCAGAAGTTATGATTACATTTCCAATGGTAAAAAATTAAAGCTATTCCCAACAACATTAAAGGGAAATGTATTAAGATGGTTTATGAGTCTTGGAGGTCATGTAATCACAACATGGGATCAGATGAAACAGAAATTTCTGCACAAATATCAAGACTATTGCCGAACAAGAGAAAAAAGAGAGGAACTATTCAAGATGATACAGAAAGATGATGAAAATCTGGAGGACTTTGTGGAAAGACTACAGTATAATCGACAAAGATCCAGTCACCCCGATGTAAGTAAAGATATTCTTAAAACAATATTATTAAAAGGAGTAAGGGATGGTTGTCTAGATATGCTGAATATGCTTGGAAAAGGGGACATATCTAAAGAATCATATGATGAAATTGTTAACCTCTGTAAAAGATGTTCAAAAGGAGCTGCAAGGAACAGATCAAACAACAGGGATACTACATTTTCAAGAGTTCAAAAATCAGCCAGTGGAGGAGCAACAAGAGTCGAAATAGGTAATCTACTTGAGGAATTTAAAACTGAAATGTTAAGTTCTTTTGCTTCACAAATTGACACCTTGCATATTCAAAAGAAACAAGCCGAAGCAGAAGCAACTTTGTCCATCTTTTGTTCCAAATGCAAATATAAGCACCCACGAAGGGAATGCCCATTGGACAAAAAACCAATTTGCACAATTTGTAATAAGGATCATGAAACTCAACAATGCCCTTCTTTACTAGGAATCAAAGCAACATTACAACCAACCGATGAAGAAGCTGAAGCTGTCTATCTTTTGACACAGAGAAGACAATGGCAACCACTGGGACAAGGTACGAATCCTAATATGCCATTTACATATTCTAATCATTGGAATAATTATCCTTCTTTTAGTCAAGCAAATTACCCTCCCTTCAATCAAATGAATTACCCACCCATGCAACAAACAAACCCTCCCTTTGTAGACCCAACAATATGGACACCTTGGCCTTCACAACAACAAACTTACCTTAACCAATGGAATTCAAATTGGAGAGGTCAACAACCCTCGTTCCCAAATCAATTTCCTCAATTTCAATCACAAGTTCATCAACCACTTTCTTTACCATCAGGTACTCTACCGAATAATCAAATGATGAGGCCCCAACTACCTGTACAACCTAACCTTTACCCCAATAATAAGGCTGTGCAGTGCATTGATATTCAAAACCAGCTTGTATTTTCTCTTTTCCCTACACAATGCAATGATATTCATTTACGATTTGGGAAAATAGAACCTATCATTGATGGTGTTACCACTTCCGATTCCGATAAAGAAGAAATGAAAAAGCACGATGTACTTGAAGAGGTACAACCGTCCTCAAACACTGTTGCTGAAACAACAGAACCACCATTCCCTGAGCGTTTAGCTTTGACTAAAACTCTTGAGCCACCTGCTTTCAATCTTCTAGGGGAATTACAAAATCTCTATGTCAA
>JASDQU010739149.1:154865-178763 GCA_032191745.1 Picea mariana
TTCTTTAAATGCAGCTATGACTACTCTAGAAAATATTGTTGGTGAATTCTTCAGTCCAAATGGCATGACCATGTACTGGTAGGATCCCCATTCTGTAGCAAAAGTGGTCTTGTATCTGTCTTTCGGTGCTATCTTGATTTGATGGTATCCTGAAAATCCATCGGTGAATGAATAAACTTCCTATCCTCCTACGTTCTCCAACACCTCATCCGTGAAGGGTGTAGGGAATGAGTCATGTAGGCACACATCATTTAGCTTCCTCAAGTCGACGCATATTCTTATCTCGACTAGTCTTTCCCCATCAACCACCCTTAAAACCAACTTTATAAACTCAATAAAAATCTATTTTACTAAGACTACTCTTCATTTCACCTTGAGCCCATATTATCCTACCTAGGCACACCCCCCTTGTACTGGACGAGAGCTGGTATTAACTGAGAAGAGGGTTGCATGGTGACATTAGCATCCCTCTTGAGTTTCCCATTGACTAGCACCAATCTTGGACTTTGGATCTCAAGTGCTAGTTTGATAGGTAACGGTGCTTACTGATTATCTTGAGGCATGTTATATACATTTGAAGTTTTGCCTTAAATGACCTTTAGCATTTTTAATTGGCTGAGTTAATGTTTCAGTGCTTTAGTTTTAACTTTCAATGAAAATATCTACAAGCTTACAAGAAATATATATCTTGTTAGCATGAAGCACTTTGGAAAAGAACTAGTGCTTCTTTGATTTCAAATTTATTGTTGGTATTTAGTCATGACATTCAATCCTTACAATAGTTTCACCACAATTTCTATCTAATAGAGTTCCAATAGTTGATGCTTTAAACGTTCCAAGTTTGTCATAGAGCAAGGTCACTCTCCCTTTCAAGTTTTTGTAAATGTCTTGTGTGAACTAGTAAATCAGTATACACTCAAGGACGATATAGTGCATGAATCTGATTACTATGTTTCCATTGAGCAATGGAGGCATTCCTAACTGGTTTTTCATAGAAAATAGATTCCCATTTGGCATTTACAAACAATTATGGACAACCTTCTAGATTCAACCATTTTCTAGCTAATGGCATGTGAAATCTTGCTAATCTTGCCATATTTTAAGTTTCTACATTACTTTATACTACTCCCCTCCATATCCTCAAGCTTCATGCTTCACTTTGATGGTGATCGCTTCCTTGACTAGTAGCCAGGTGATATCTTCCAGATCACATCGACGAGTTGTCCCTTCTAGGTAGCAACAAAACACTCAGTCTAGCTCCTTGTTCGGTTCTTCTTTTGGACATACATCTATTTTGAGCTTTCTCCGTTTGGCCTTGGATGTTAGGAGAGATAGTTCCAGTGGACCAGGGTAGGCTTGTGCCATTGGTATCACAGACACTAGATCCACTCACCTCGTACCCTCTCTCCCGGATCGTCTCTACATCCTCAAAATTGGCTTTGTAGGATCTAGGTTAGACTCCTATTTTACCTTTTTTCATCTTGCTTTTGTATAATAGCTGCTTTAGCGCTACTACTTTGCATGGTAATCATTGTACCTTACAATCTCATTGACTGACTTTAGTAGACATTTGTCGGATTAATATAGTTATCTTATCTTATCTTATTATCTAAGTACTCCTATGGGGGATATCATTCTCTTGGGCAATTTCAATACCCGCATAGGGATTCTATAAACACTTACCCATGATTGAGTTGAGGATGCACTTTGCCTCCATGAGATAGACCAAATTGTTATTTGTATTTAGGGGAGGTCATTTGATGGATCCAACTCCATCACAACATACGGGAGACACCTTTTTAAGCTTGGTGATTTCCACGATCTCATCATTCTCAATGGATTTTCTTGCTATCCAGAGTTTGGTAGGTACACTAAGTTTCCTCATAGTGGTGGTGTTAGTATTGTTGATTATGTCTTATTCCTAATCCCCCATACTTGAAATATTTTTTCTTTTCCTCTACTCCCCATGCTTACCTAGCCTTTTCCCTAGTAGACACCCCCTTCCCCCCATCCCCTCCCCCAACTTCACTTGATAACCCACATACTATGGTTCACTTTGATATCTATTGTGTTGATGCCTACACTTTCCACTTTTTATTTTCCACGTAATATACATACGAAGGAAATTGGCCAAGCACTTCCCATCATTTAGAGGATGGTACATAGCGTAAAATAGATTTTGTAGGGGCTCGAGGCCTTGTCAAAAATAATTGCTCAATAATTGCTAGATCTGATTTTTTTTGAGTTTGTCACTAATCCATTGATGCTGGAAAATACATAAATAAATCTTATGCAGATTTTAATCTTGCTTGCACTCACACGTGGTGAAAAGACCTTAACAACTTGGTTTGACACTCCATATCTGAGAAATGTTTGTGCAATTTAATGGTTATAACATTCTCATTAAATGAATCGATGGGGTTTCTAGTGGAACAACCTGCTTCAAAGCTTTGATGTTACATTATTATTGCTATTTCATACACTGGAAATGGTCAAAGTTTACAAGTAAACCTTTCTATATATTTCTTAAAATTGTTGTTTGATATCTCATGAACTTGATTGATGTTTGAAAAGTTTGAACAATTTGAGATTTGAGCAAATGATTTGAGGTTAGATTTGTTGGTAATATGTTGTCTAAAAAGGTTAATTCAGAGGACTTGAACTTTATTCTAAATGATTCATCGTTTCCAGGTTTAAGGTAATTTAAGAACACTGGGTTTAATTGTATTTTCACTCATTTCCTGTCCTTTTATTCTCTCAAGTCTGTGACTGGTTTAAACCTGTTTAAATCTGCTCAAGCCTTGATAGTAAATTTTATATGGCAACATGGTAATGTTTCAGTTTCCTCACATATCGTACTGTTCATGATAAAATGCTATCAGGTATCTAGACGCTTAAAGGAACCTAACAAAACTCGTTGCAAATATCCTACAACTCTTTGAATGATGATTTTAAGTGGGCTTTGATAAGAAAAACATTGAATATTGATAAAGAATTTATTTATGTGAATATATACTTCATTAGCTATTTTGCTCTGAAGAACAAATTTTGGAATGAACATGGGATATTTTGGGTGAATTGGTCTTTGAAATATTCATTGGGTGAAGGCTTCATGAAAGTTGTGCTCAAATGAACATGCTTATTAATACAAAGATAAAGGTCATGCGACGATTTGTTTTTAAATGGGTCTAACATTAACATAAATTCATCATTTCACTTGCTGGAAATAGACTCGTTGATGTTTTGACACACTCAACACTTGCAAACGTTCTACATAATCCATGTTGCATTTACCTTTTAAGAACCTAATGTTATGCTTTAAAGATTCAATCTTTACTTGCCAGATTATGTTGAGGATTTGTAGTGTTCAAATAAGTGATGCCCTAAATTTCATTGCATTTTATGCTTAATGAATCATTTTCCAAGGCTGCTGGTTGATGACATTTCCATGTAAAATTTGATCTATCTCGCTGTCTTGAATTCTGATATACATATTTTTGCATGGTAATTAATGTTTAATTTCTTGGAATAAATCTCTCGGTATGGTGGAATGATTCAATGAATGATAAAGCCTCTWAGTTTATTGGTTATTGTTACCTCTCAAATTAGTGGTCTCATCAAGGCCCRTCGCTAAGGTGGTACCACACAAGACAAGTGCCCATTGTCACCTCGGCACGAGTCCCACTCTTTAATCCCAACTCCTACACAAAAGACTATGGGAGGCTTCCCTATCGCAAAATGAAAACACTTCACCTGATATTAGTAGATTAGTGCCTTGTCCAATTGGGCTATGGTGAAGGTGGGAGTTAATTGTTTACTTATTACTAATCTGTATTTGATATAAAATGCAAAAAATTAACACATACCAGCATACAAATATCACTCAAACTTGAAATATGATCTAGTAAATAAGTGCAAGATGAGTGATTAAATACCCTTACCAATTTTGAGATGAATTCCTTGGTTTACTTCTTGGAAAATGTTAGCCTTTTAGCTCGGGAGGTACTCCTCATGTTTTGTCTTGTATGTGTATGTAACCTTATGTTGACACTACTAGGCACTTAACTTTGTAATGGGTTTTTATAAAGTTGTTATAATGCGGTTCTTTATTAAAGTGATTTTTTAATGAAGTGTACCTTCTAATATTAAAGTGACTTTATTTCATAAAGTGCACTTATGTAATAAAGTGAAATGTACTTTAATATTTTAAGTGATTTATTTTGGAGGGAATGAATCATGGCCCTTGATCTTGTAAATGAAAGATTAGATATTGGCCTTTGGATTTAGGGGTGGGGGAAGGTGAAAAGACACTTGGGAGGTAAAAGGTCATCTTTAGAAATTATAAAAGAATGCATTGGGTAGTGTGCAAGACACAAGTGAAGAAGAGTGTGAAAGAGATTTATGAGGAGAGTTTGGAGAGGAAAGTGAGCAACACGTTGGCACATTTCCCAAGAGAGCTAGGGCACAAATCCCAAGGAGGCATTTTCTGTTTTGAGTGATGTTGTTTTATTTGCTAGGACATGTCATACTGTACGGATCCGTATAGGTCGTACAACAACAAAATTTGGCACAGAAAACAAGGCAAGAGAAGTCAATTTTGCTCATTGTTCATTGTGTTTATTCTGCTGCTAAATTGCTTAGCAATGTGTATTTTTGCATATTGTAATTTCTGAATGCGATTTTATGCATATCAGAGTTCATTGATGACAATTATCTCTAGGTTGCTAAGTGTATGAGAACATATTAGCTTGTTGATTTTGTTATTTAAATTTCTACAACAAGTGGCTATAGATGGATGACTTCCTTCTTGTCATGTACTTTCAGACCTGTAAATGCACACAAAATGCAAAAACCAACAAAGAAAATGCCCCTTTGCCCCTCCCCAAGTGTGAAAACAATTTAGATTGTTAGATCTGTGGGCTAGGAAGCATGTGAAGCAATATAATAATGATTTCCTTTGTCCAAAACTTTAGATGTACAATTAAATTGTAACCCCCCCGAGTGTGAAAACACTTTAAATCAATAGATCTATGGGTTAGGAAGTCTGAGAAGCAAGATAATAAAGATTTCCTTTGTCCACAACTTCAAATTTATAAGTAAATTGTAATTTCTAGCAAGCTCGAAATCACTTTGCAGATTTGGGGTTCAATTACCTTTAGGGAAAAAATCCAAAAAATTATTCCAACAAGATCATAACCTTGTAATGGTTGGAAATTGCTTATTGTTATCCCAGAAATCAGATTTTCAATTATAAAACGAATATGGAAAAATCGTAAGGGGTTTCCTAGGATAGATACTTACTTGGAAACCCCTTAGGGTGAGGTTATTGCTAGATTTGATGTAAACTCTGTTGTAATATACTGCATATCTGCAAAAATACCTCACAATACCCTTGTGAAATATGTGATTTAAATGCATAAAGCAAGAGGGTGAAATATCCTTGGGTAGAAGATAGATCTAGTGCTAAAACCCTCAAAGATTTACTAGCTATTAAGATGAAACTTTAAGAGCAAGTTAGGATAAATATTTTTGGTTTTTTATATTTTATTTAAACAAAGCATAAAAGAGATTTTGAGATGTTCTTTAAATAAAATGGTTGAAGTAGTGATTCTTATCTCGACATTACTCTTACCTCTAGAGCGTTGGATTGTGATCACAACCCTTTCTAAGTTGATCACAAAATTTGGACTAGAAGTTGGGTTTGGAGTTGATGGACTATTGCCCTTGATCTAGTTTAGAATATTTGTAGTTCTTTTGGATTTTTCCAAGAAAGCTCTGCTAGTGGGATGCTCTCCAACCGTGAGATCAACATGGATGTGAAATGAGATATCCTTGTTTAAAATACCCTGGATAATGGTTTGTCCAATACTTAGATTTCTATACTTCTTCTTCCACGTGACTATGTAGCCCCTCAATGGATTGATCCAATAACCTTGCAAATGATACAAAAAACATTGTTTATTCTATAAAGTACTTTTACCTTTAGCCAAGATAAAAAACCATAGAAGAATCAACCATGAAATTTACTCAAAGTTCCAATAAATAACATTATGATATCATACAACTTGGATAGAGGGAGATCTAGCCTTATATAAATTTCCTTGTAACGACTAGATTTCTCTTTCCCAAAAATAACAATAGTTTGACTTGTCATCCACAATGGTTAGAGACTAAGTCATGTGATGAAAATGAATTTTTACAACAAAATTTCCCCCATGAGGGGGTCGATTTGATCCATAAAAGTAACAATTATCTCCATGAGGCTCACAGCTATGAAAGATGGTGGCTCTTCTTTTACTTGACCGAGGGTCCATTTAATAAACATGTGCATCGATTTGAGTGAGGGAAGGTGCCGACATTCGTTTGGGAGTCCAACGTCCCAATTCCTCACTTCAACGTTCCCATTTGGCCCCCGACTGCTTGGATTCTCCACGACCATGACATAAAGAGATTCGATTTCATTGGATTGGAGGTGATAAGTGACTCATTAAATGCTCCAAGACTTTCTTTTGGCTCGTGCGATTCACCCCTTCACCCAACGGCTAGGTGGATTCCATGCTTAAGTGATGTGGCGACTGAGTCAGATGTAGCGAGTTCTTATGTGTGCAACATTTCTCTTATTTGACCACTGATCCATCAAATTTACCCCACAACTCATTAAATATGTTGGTGGCTAGGACAATTAGTTGATTGGGCTAATTTCTTAAATGTTGGTCGATTTGTATTAGTTGGGGAACATAATGTTCCAATATTTATCAAGTCCACCCCTTCTATTGAATTTGATGGGTTTCCCATAAGTAAAGGGGACAAATCACCCTTTTTCACCATAATCTTAGGATAAGGGGAGCCTCTTTACATATGGTGATATTTCCATTTTATCCACTTGGTATATTATAATATAATCATAAAAAGGGGATGGTCCCTTTTAATAGATAACCTTCATGCACCATGTGCTCCCCTTTTATAATATCACTTTACTTAGATATGTTTAGAAGGGTTGGCCCCTTTATTTTATTATTCAATTTCTTTTTAATTATTCAAAATATAACTTTTAAAATGCCTTTTATTTTGCCTTGATACGCTAGAAGCATGTAAAAATTGTCAGATTGGAAAATTTTGACACATGGGTTTTGTCTGCATCATGATTTACTTCATCTTTGCATCGAATTTATCCTTGCATGTCGATGATTGGCCCTCTTATGCCATGTTTACCCATAAATATATCTACGTGACTCTTCGACAATTGATTTTTTTTTTTTTTTATCATAAATCAATTTTTTTCCAAAATCTCGACGTGGCATGTCGAGTACACATCATGATGGTCAATTTGAGCCCGTGTTGTTTTTTTGGTCCTAGGACCATGTGCATCGGGATTCATGCACTGCCTCGAAAAATGTGAGATGCTGCAAATTGTGAAAATGCCATGTTGAGAACTGTAAAATGAATATTGCACCAAGGCCAAGAAGATGCATACACACTCTAGACACATGATCATGTGGGAAATGACATGTGTGTAAGACCATGGGCCATACTAACCCTACATAATGCAATCACCCATACAGAGAACCTGGCTCCCAAAAACTATGTATCCCAATAGATCCATCTCAATGACTCTAATCCTATCCAAGACGAAAGTAATTTAGAATATAGACTAGAGGGACTGGGCATGGCCGACCACAAAGGGATAAGATTCTATACACAAACCACCCACATGGCCTACACAGCTTTAGACTTGCATCTTTCCCGAGCTTACAATGATGTAGCCAATAAAACCATAGGGTACCTCCCCATGAGGTAACAACTAGCTCCAACTACGAGACACATGCTCTTATTGGGAGGATGTGAGAACCCCATAATCTCAACACTTGTATGCCTGAAACAATCTTCACAAAATTTGGCATTAAATGATAGGAGATGGAATAAGAGACAAGGTCTTATCCCTTCTTGGAAGGCGAAAATAAACCGAAACAAAATGCATCTAATCTAGGAATGGAATTAAAGGAAAACTAAAAGGGAAATAACAATAGAATGAAGAGCATTTAAACTAAACTAATGCTCATAATAAAGAGCTTCTTCATCCTACCTACTCTAATCAAGGAAATACAATATGTTAAGTAAAATAGAATAACCAGTGCAACCAACACATAAATTCATCATCACCTTGGGTTTTACCTTTGTGCTTGGTTGCTAAGAAAAATAATGAAATTTCAAACTTGTACAAAGCACACATCAAAACTTCCTTCATAACTTGACCATATCTGTGATGGAATGCTCATCATGTAGAAGAAAATCGAAGAAGCATCATGGTTCTTCAGTGCTAGTGCAAGCTTCTTCGATACATAAATCAACATGGTTGATGTACTTATCATTCTTATCTTTAGCATTGCACCATTCATCAATGCTACTCATCAAATTATCAAGTAAATAGGGCTTTGATGGCAGTGCTAGCTGAAACCTGCATAAAGATTGCTTCCCTCCCTGGAGATATTGTTGGCAACCAAAGTTTTGGGTTCATTTCGCACACACGCACAAGCAAAGTTGAGCGCACGCATTCCAAAGTTTTGCGCGCGTCTAAGTTAATGCATGAAGAATGAGAAGTAGTGTGCATTGAGCCGAGTTTTGATATTGCATGCCGAGCTTGAAGTCTACCAAATGCGTGTTGGTCCCAGTTTTGATGCGCACCAAAAATAAAAAAATATGCACATCGAAATCAAGAAACGAATAACCGAGAAATCCTCTTGAATGATTATTACCAACAACATGAGGGATCATGGAGATGACAAAAGATGAGTTGTCGAGGTAGTTAAGATTTCCTTGATTCCATAAGGCTACGTGGATTGTAGGCATGTGCCAGATGTTAGAAAAATAGGTGTGCTCATTTCACCATAGACAATATAGCAATATTGTCACCCAACCATAGGCACAAAGGCCACCCTCGAGCACCTTAAACTTGACAGACAAAATAATTTCGGAAGTAATCCAATAACCAACCAAGATAGCACACCTTTCTCCAAGGCTAGTGCACCATGCAAGAATAACCAAAGAGTAAGCAGAAAGTCCAAACCATAACCAAGAGAAAGTTCAAGCCAAAACCGAAATGCCAGTTACAGCAGCTACAACTGCAGTTCCTCTCCAAACTTACGCACCACTAGTCTTATGCAGTTGTGAGAGTGAGAATGACAAATGAGCTCTAACACCCTCTATTTATACTACTCTATCTCACTTGACTGGGCTGACTTCTCTTTCTGGAGGCTAATAACTCAATATTAAATATTCTCTTGAGCCGACTTGTCTCCTAGGGTTATTATCCAACATTTTAGGGTTTCTCTTGCTTCCCGAAATATTCTAGTCTCGTCAAAGGTTACACATGAAGGTTAATACCTCCCGCAACTACCATTATATCAACACTCCCTCCTAGCTAGGGATGTATTAAAGGCAATGGTCTTGAGCACAAATATACCATTGAACCGGTAGCATCATCATAGCCACACATGCTATCTCATGATCACATAGATCAACTAACGAGCAATATCATCACTATCAATATCATATGATAGCATCAATTGCATCATCTCTCGAATCCATACTCCATCTGAGTAATCAGGCATGATGCTGAATAAGTCACTCACTCCATAGAGTGATACAAGAACCATTCTTCTAATCCAGACATATGTCCTAGAAGAATAACTATTCCAACATATGTTGGAAGCCACGACATGGTCTACAAGGACTATTCTTCTAATCAGGACATATGTCCTAGAAGAATGATTGTCCTTGACCATTTTCCAGGGAGAATGTCTATCCACCATTAATTTGTCCTGCCTGGACCATTCTCCGCCTGGAGAATGTTTATCCATCAACATACTGACTATCCATCTAGCTAGTAATCATCTCCAACACTAGTGATAGTCTCCATGGAAATCAGAACAATGCCATACAATAGAACACAATTGTGTCTATCCATAGTAGTACACGACTACTACCCAGTGGTACACAACCACTCCGAGTAGCACAGGGCTACTAACCAGTGACACACAATCACTACCAGTGGATCACACCCACCACAGTAGCATACAACTACTGTCCAAAGACATACAGTCTCCACAACAATCATATCATCTGATATCAACAATATCATGATACAAACAGAGTCATCTGGGCCATTCTTCCACTCACATATGTGAGATCTGGAAGAGCATCTTCCTTCAAAAAGTAAAACATCAGCCATGGGTTATCTAGACTATTCTTCCCAAACATAAGAGAATAACTGTCCTTAATTTCTGAGCCTGGACCATTCACCTAACTGGGCCATTCCTCCAACACTAATTATAGTGCAACCTAGAGAGAATGAGTCTGCCATAGGGAATGCCTGTCCATGATTGCTGAACCTGGACCATTCACCTAACTAGGCCATTCCTCCGGCACTAATCACAGTGCAACCTGGATAGAATGAGTCTTCCTAGAGAATGATTGTCCGGACCATTTCCTATGGAAATGACTGTCCTGCACCAACCTCCAAAACGAACCATTCTTCGAAATTGCTCACAACTATGAAATTCGAAATAATGATTGCCCGGCAAGGTGGACCATTCTACTTGACCTACTCAGAGTGACTACCAAGAAGAATGACTGTCCTAGACCATTCCCTTACATTGGCCACAAGGGGAATCACTGTCTATGGTACATCAACAATCTATTGAACCATTTTCATTATGAAAATGACTGTCCGATCTGGACCATTTTCCGAATTGGAAAATGACTATCCATCATAAATCTCAAACCACTTTCTAAACTGGAAAGGAACTACCCAATCTGGACCATTTTCTGAACTGGAAAATGACTGTCCATAAATCAATAACATATCATTTCTCCCTCCCAACCTGGTACTAATCACTTCCTTTTCCAATAAGGAAGTCGTCTCCACGAACCCCAACTTATCCCTTAAGTAAGCAAACTTTTCATCTTGGACAGAGGCTTTACCAAAATATCTGCTATTTGCTCATCTGTGGAGATATACTGGAGAACCACTTCTCTCTTCTAGACTTTATCATGGATAATATAATGCTTGATCTCAATCTACTTTGACCTGCCATGGAACACTAGTTTCTCTGAAAGCTTCACATAGCTTTGATCATTACAATATATCATGGTTGAATTCAACACTTGATCAGACGATCCAAAAACCAACTTACGGAGCTACATTGCTTCTGTACAAGCATCACAAGCTGCAATATACTCTGCTTCTATAGTGTTGAGTGCAACAGACTTATGTTTCATATTATCCCATGAAATCATCGCAAGGATCAAACTGAAACATATCCAATTTGCATTTCTTCTGTCATCTACACTCCCTGCCCAATCTGAATCGATAAATCCATGCAGTTGTATATCATAACTTAAACGTCCCACAAAAAAAATATCCGGCTGAGTATTCTCCAAATACATTAACGAGCCAATCAATTATTGATACAGAGATGAGTCCACTGGATTAGAGTCTCTCAACTTCTTTAGATCTATCATCATGGAAGTTTTCCATGGATTTGCAATCCATCATCCCCGATTTTTGAGTAACCATTATGATACACTTTCTCTGTCACAGGAAGTTTTCACCACACTTATGCTATATATGAGATACTCTCCATCAATTTTCTTGAATCCGTACAAGGTCTTCTTCCATCTGCATACATGGGTCTCTTTCTGGTATACCTCAAAACCTTGAGATTTCTCTACATAAGCGTCTTCCTCAAATGCTCTACTAGGAAGAACGGTCTTTTACATCCAACTTATGTAAACTTCAATCCTTGGATACTGCAAGAGATATAATAGCTCAAATAGAGGTATATCTGGTTTAATGGAACAAGTTGGTGTCATAGTCTTCTCCCTCCTTCTTGAAGAACCTCTCGTTTTGAATCTCGCAATGCTTCCATTCATAAGTCTTTTTCACAATTTCTTACATACACTGTTCTTCATCACAACTTCCATTCCTTCTGCTTGACTGCTTCTAGTGGATTCAAACCATGCTGGTAGTCTTATGATTTTTGGTATAATAACTGGTTGTTCTGGTTTTTCTTTATTTCTTGAAGTCTTCATGTTCTTCCTCATGTTCCTCTTTAACTTTGGGGTCCATGGAGTCTTCTAAAGATTCCATGCCCTCCCTTCCTGGAGATTCCAACTTCTTCCTTTCATCATAGGAACATAGATGTAGATGGACAACCAAGGATACTTAAGGCTTGTTTTTGAAGAAGACTTCTTGAACATGTGTTGCTTCTTTCATGGGGCACATGGACAGATACTTTATAATCTTCACAGATTCTTCAATGGATCATATCATTTAATATTATCTCCCTCCTAATCCCGACTTCATGACTGAATGCATGCTCTTCTTTTAGATTTCTGCAATCAACTCCCACCATCTAAGAGAGTCCATGCTTCTGTCTTCATCCTTATTGCTTTATGCAAAGTGTCACAAGTTTTATTCTAGTTTCCTCTTGAATACTAACTTCTTTCTGGTCTCTTCAAGTTTGATTATGATTGTGGCCCATCTGGCAGTTGTTTCTTATATAATAGCTCGACTAGAAGAAGAAGTTTGTTTTATCCTTCTTGGATTTCTTTGAGGGTTCCCTTTCTTTGGAAACTGTTGCTTCGTGTGTTTCCTTCCTTTTATTTAACTCAGGATAGTGGTTCATGTAGTGACCATACTTCACCAAATGGATTGAAGCGGTCCCCAAAAAGAAAACTACTGACACAATTATCATTCAGTTTTTAGAGACTAATATCTTGTCTAGATTCGGTTGCCCAATCAAGATTATCACTAACAACTCAACGATGTTCAAGTCTAAGAAGATGGAGAATTTTGTAGCGATTACAACATAACTCTGGGACATTCCACAACTTATTACCCACAGGGTAATGGATTGGCAGAGTCATCTAACAAAATTTTGACCAGGATTATTAAGAAGATTTTGCAGGACAACAAGAAGGCTTGGCACAAAAAGCTTATCTATGCGTTATGGGCCGACAAAATCACCACCAAAAATTCCATCTCCACATCACCTTTCCAAATTGTATATGGTGGGGAGGCAGTTTTTCCCACCTCATTGGGATTTCCAATAAGAAGACTGCTGCAAGAGAAAGAAGTCGAACCAAACAATGCTCAAAGGAGAATAAACCAATTGGTCCATGCGCAACAAATGAGAGAACAGGTCTTCAACAAATCACAGCTTCACCAAGACAGAATGAAAATAATTTTCGACAAACACACTAAAGAGGAGGATTTCAAGGTGGATGATTTGGTACTGAACTGAGACGTGAGGAATGAAGAAAAAGAGAAGCATGGAAAGTTTGATCATCTTTGGATGGGGCCATTTAGGATTGTCACGTATCACGGGAAAACTGCTTATTTGCTACAAGAGCTTAATGGAGAGCTCACTAGTGGGGGGCCTGTGAATAGCAGGTTCCTCAAACATTATCTAGTTTAGCAAGCTTTTTTAGTCTTTCATGTCATTGTAAATAACCATTTTTATTTTCAAAGAAAGTGTTTTGAGTCATTAGTCAACAGAAAATTGAAGCCCGAAGTGAAGGCCCTCAGTTTAATTTGAGTCTGGTCGTAATTGTGTCAAGGAGGTCAAAGATGAGTCTTTTTCATCAGTTTAGAGTCTGTAAGTCAAATAAAACCCAATGGTCATGCACATGGTCTGTTGTTCTTTGCCACGCCATCAGGAGGATAACATCCCCATTGGAGCCAACTATTAGCACCGTAATTTTTACAGTTAGATTTAGTCGTAGATGAATCGTAGTTCATGTGTCAAATCGTGTGAGGTCAGGAAATGAATAATGAATGGGTTAAAATCAACAAGTAGTGAGTCTGGCCCTTCGAGTCGGGAAAGGGTGTAATTATTAGTTATGTGCGACTTGTAAAGATCACTTTCCCGAAAGATCGTCTTATCAGAAAAGGGGAATTTGCGTGCCAGAGATCGAAGCAAGTTGTTAGGATAAAGGTCACGTCAATGGATATAATGAACATCATCACCTAATTATGAAGTCAGAAAGGTAAAAAATCACGGCACTCATATAATGTATACTCTGTCGCTCTTATCATTTGTACTTTGCACACTTCAAAGTGTACCCATCGCACGAGTTTGCTGCGCAAATCTTCAACCTGCTTCCAAAATTCTCGTCGCCATGGATTTATCGTCCTCTACCATGATTCCTTTCCTTACCCGTTCAAGTATAAATATTGGTTGCCCTGCATGCCTCTCCTTTACTTTTCAGATTTGTGTGTTGTCTGTGTTTTTTCTGCAAGTCCTGGAGCCCTTCACTGTGGAAAAGTTGATTTCCATCATTCATATTGTGAGTCTGTTCATTCAAATTGCCGCGTCTCTTTCATCGTTTTTAGTCATTGTTTAAAGCCTGTTGGAGTTCGTTGCGAACTAGTGTGTTGGACGATATTTCCTCTCGTGGTCAGCCTTTCTTCTTTAGAGTCCCTTCCTGTCGTGTCGAATTTCTTTCTGCGCCTAAATTCTCTGTCTCACGACAATTCTCCCAGTACCTTGCCACCGCGCCAGAATTTTCTGTTGTGATTCCCTACCGCGCCAAGCCTCTCATTATTGTTTGCCACCGCATCGATCTCCTACTGCGTCGGAATTTTCCATTGCACCTTACAATCGTGTTGTGGACTCCTGTGGACGATTCTTCTTGTCGTGCAAAGTTTCTATCACTGCCTTTCCGACACCCTTTGCAAAGTACACCATTCTTATTTTCCACGCAGAGAGGGTGTTACCATTCATTACTKTGCACRCAAAACAAATATATACTGACATCATGACAACATCCCAAAGCATAATAAAGAAGGCATGAAGTGGTAGGGCCATGAGGTCTGAGCCTCAATACCTGACATTAATCAACGAAGATCTGGAAATCAGGGCATCTTTTGAAYAGGTCATATGTATGCGCTAYTGTGAAAAGAKCAAAGGGTACAATGCGAAGCTAGCTGAACAATTTGCCCTCAATTTTAATGGGTTCTGCACGACCATTGTAGGAATCACCTTCTGAGTGATGGARGAAAATCTGTTAGCTGTGACGAAGATACTTTCGCGTGGTGAAAAGTGGTTTAAATGCATGCCTTTGGACATTTTTTTCTATGAAGATTTTATCAAGCCCAACTGCCTAAATGGGATAATCGGAGCAGGYGTACCAAGYCAGTACCTCCRAGAGCCTTTCCAAAATCTCCTAAAGGTAATTMGAAGGTATTTTACCTGTGAAGGAAGGTTTGACAGAGTGTACCCATATCACATCAGGCTGTTGATGCACTTCACAGGGAAAAAACMTTTGAATCTACCTTTCTTCTTGCATTGAAGCCTAGAAAATATGGCAGACAACGTCCAGGCCGAGGCTGACCAACCAGGGAAAAATATATCCCATTTGTCATTGATCAAGTTGTTGGTGGTCAAAGAATTGAGACGGTAGAACAAAGACTGGGATTCATTTCTGATTTCGGTCGACATCCCCAGAGACCCTAAAGGAGAAATTCCTCTATCTGTGAGAGAAACAGTATTCCACAACGCAGGGGAAAGAATGGAAGAGACCACTGGAAAGGGAAATGCAATAGAATACTTGTCATCCCACCAGCCAACACCCCGGAAAAGAGGCAAGCCAAGGTTGATTAAGAAGCCCGAGGAGACCCAAGGTCCCAGCGAACCATGCACCCAGTCTGCTGCCGAGAAGTTACTCATGCACATTGTTCGACTACAACCTGTTGGAGGTTCAAGAAGGGGAATTAGTGAAAGACGAAGAAGGTCAGGAAATGATAACGTGGAGGTTCAGGAGTCGTCGCAACAGCTGAAGAAAGCGCAGCTCGCTATCGCTGAATTGTATCAGGAAAACAGATAATTAAGAAGACAGTTGGCAGAAAGGACTGTTGAAACACCAGCGTCACAAATTCGAGTAGGGAATGCAAATTGGCTCAAAAGACAACTCAAAGAGGTGCAAGACATAATCATTCAGTTGTAGGAGGAATAGAGGGTGTCAAAAGAAATAATCATAGAGCACTTTAAGGAATGCAAGCTGACCATGGATAACGCCCATGCGACTCTCGCCAGTGCTCAAAGAAAGTTGAAAGGAAATGTGATCTCGTGGAGACAAGTGCAGAATTTGAACAAACAGAACTGGTCTCTTAGGAAAACACTCAGAGTTTTAAGGTTGCAGGTGAGGCCAGAGTCATGAGTGAGACAACCCCATTTTGTCTTTTTTATCGTGGCACAGAATCTTTCTCCCCACGTGTCTTGTTTCCTACCGGTAACAAGAAGTATGACGCAATACCTGCGTGGTAAATATTCGTCGCGCAGATGTTGTAAACTTACCTATTAAGGAAGACAATGTGTAATCAAAACACATGCCATTTTTGGAAGAGATGAGTGGCCTCCCAACCGTCGTTCCCACCTAAAGTGCACGAGCGACCGCAAACAAACGTCCGCTACACAAACTCGTCACATGCATGCTACAACCAGTAATCGCGCAACAACAAACAGAGCCCGTCACAAGGTGACAGAGTTTCCAACAGTGTGCTCGATCACTCAGGCACCCTGTAAAAGAAAACATCGATCTATCATGACCTGATGACCGAATCTTACTCATGACTGAATGATTGAGATGAAGGTGTCAGTTATGATATGATTGGGTGYTGTCTGGTTTCCATTTTTAGTAAACTCTACTCGAAGGGTCATCTGGGAGGAAGTAACATAATTTGAAATTCTAGGAGAAGTAGTTCGAGGCATAACAACCCGAGAGGGCGTGGTTTTTCTATATATTGTATCTTTTCAATGTAATCTGAGTTGGAAAAGYTGTATAGACATAGAACTCTTGAATGTAATATTTGAATCTGAATAGAAATAACAATGCAGTAGTCCTGAAGATTTGACGAAAAGATTCTAATGGTGTTGGTTTGATGTATTGTGATCTTATCTATGTATGTACTTCCTGTTTCCTATAGATTCATGTCTGTTCTCTTTGTTTAAATTGGAACATCTGACGAGTTTAAAATTCATCACGCGGTGCCTTAGACTCAACCATTTAAACTTTGTGTTTTCTTCTAAGTAAGTTAGAATTCATCTTTAATGGTGCTCTGGCTTGCTTTATGTACTCCTTTCTTCCGCCATACACGACGACATTTAAATTGAAATACCATTGCATGTTTAGACTTTATCCTCTCAAAGTTTCCTTTACCAGTAATTGAATTCTCTCGCTTTCAAGAGGTTGACTCCATAGCCCAAGGTTCTATATTTCCTTGCCAGCGAAACCAAAAACATTTCCCAAACACATAAATCTAGTCGACAATCCAAATTCATCATCTATCAGAGACTAGGTCTCAGAGAGAGCCCTCTCTAGATTGGAAAGGCTAGTTTCCAATCTTAAAGTTGGTCTGTAGGTTACCTTTGTCATTTGTTTTTTCAACCAAAACAAATTTATAGAGTGCTAACAATATGTTCCTTTTAAGGTATTGGAAAAGGTGGGAGATTATTCCTACAAATTCAATATACCCCCATACATGTGCATTGTTGATTAAGGTTGGTTGTCATTGAAGGTATTGGAAAAGGTGGGAGATTATTCCTACAAATTCAATATACCCCCATACATGTGCATTATTGATTAAGGTTGGTTGTCATTGATGTCAACCCTTGAAGAAAGTCTGGTAGCAAATTACAGTAGTACAAAGGTTTGGGTAATGGACTCAATGTTGTTTCATGTATAATGGTATGAGTTTTAAGATATTTGAAGGTAATACTATTCTATATGGGTAGTACAATTCATTCTATTTCTGGTGGTATGTGGAACGTCACATAACTTCTCACGGTTTGAGAGTTATGGCCTTACGAAGTTGGAGGACCCTCATATGTTGGCTTGAAGCCCCAAAAGGTTAAAGAAGTGAAAGAGCTTGCAAAGAGGAAATTATTATTTAAATGATAAAGTAAAGTGACAAAGTCAAGAAGGATTATTTAAATAATAAAGTGAAGTGACAAAATAAAAAAAGATTATTTAAATGATAAAGTGATGTGACAAAGTCAAGGAGGAATATTTAAATGATAAAGTAATGAAGAACTTTCTAATTATGGAAAGTGGTTAACCCTACAAATGAGGAAAATAGGTTAAGTGACCTATTTAAATGATAAAGTAATGAAGAAATTTCTAATTATGGAAAGTGGTTAACCCTAAAAATGAGGAAAATAAGTTAAGTGACCTGGAAATGGGTTAAGTGACCTAGAAGATGCTTCTAAGGAAGCTACTGGGAGAGTATAAATAAGAGGTAAGGATCTCTCATTTTACATCACACTTGAGCATATTGAATATTTATAGGTGAATGAGGTAACCAAAGGATATGTAAGATGAATTTAAGAGGGAAGGTGAAGAAAAGAAGGCCGGAATTCAAGGGAGGATAAATTCTTTTGATGATGCTTTCTAAGGTATTTTATTTACAGGTCATCTCACCATTTTCGTAATAAATTTTTTTATAGAATAATTCAAACCATGAAATTGATAGGCCATTGAGGAAACATATCCAAGTATCTGTGGTAAAAAATTAATCTTGTGGGTCATTGTATTTTTGGAGTTACACTCTGTGGAAAATAGGGTTTGTGGCTAGTCCTGAAACTAGTCTAAAACATGTGTTTCAGGTAAAAACATCATAACTTATTCATAACAGATCCAAATTCAATAAGACAAAATGTGTTGGTTAGAGAACATCATGTAGTATTATGTGTAACATTTTCATATCCATTCAACAAATATTTTGTGCAGGGAACACTCTACAAGGTCGCTCTCAGGAATAAGCCGAAATTTAGCAAGGTATGCCATTTTTTTTATAACTCCTTTTCTGAGAGGTTCCAAGTAGTGACACCTAGAGGAATTGCATAAAACAAATTGAAGAACATTATGTACTATTTTCATATCTTTATTCATTACAGGTACATAGTTATGATTATTTCAATTTAGGGTTGTTGACTAATCCCAAACTAGTCATGTGAGACTAAAGAAAAGGTTGATGAAAATGCTAGTCTCTTGTTGTGAAAGTTAAAGAAGGTTTGCAGGTATGTGATCATATAAACTAGGTCTATTGCAGAGTTACAAATCATATTTGGATGATAAAATTGATGAGGGCTTTTGGTTAAGGTACATGTTGGGTACATGGTTGAGACAAGTAGTTAATGAGTTGGCACATACAAGAGGTGTATAGTTGATGATGATGGTACATTTTGATGAGTCATAGTTGATTATTAGTTGACACATGATTGGTACATATTTGGTACATGGTTGGACGCACTTGTTTATGGTACAGATTGATTACAAGTTGTTTGGTACAGGTTGGTGCATGGTTGATGCACTTCTTTATGGTACAGGTTGATTATAGGTTGAGGTACAGGTTGATGCGTGGTTCGGGTTTATTGGTACAGGTTTACAGTGGTATATCTCACAGTGATAGTGTGATAGTGCTTCCATCATTCTACTTCTACTTCAGGGCGGTTGGATAGGGCAATGACATGTGGTTGTAGCCTGAGAACATAGGGGGTTGTAGCCTCCTTCTGATTGTAGGCAAAGAATAGGGGAGTTGAAGTTTTCCTTAGGTTGTAGCCTAAGAAACAAGGGGGTTGGAGCCTCCTTCCAGTTGCAATTGGAAAACAAAGGAAGTTGGTGCTTCCAATGAATGTAATTCTTTAAGACATACAAGAAAAAACATTCTGTGGTTTTCTCCCACTTTGGGTTTCCATGTAAAACATTGGTGTATTGTGTATGTGTATGATTGTTCATTTGTTCATTGCTTATTTACTCTGCAATTATTGGATGATAATGCTACATTGATATAACACTTGGATTATATGGTTAAAAATGATTAAATTGCTCTATTACTGATTCACCCCCCCTCTCAGTAATCCAACAATTGGTTTCAAAGTAGGTTCCTTTAGAAATCAGTTTAACCACTGAAAGATAGATCATGGAGAGAAACAACTTGTATAAAAATGGAATACCATAGTTCAATGGACAAAAATATGCATTTTGGAGCATAAGGATGAAAACATATATATAGGCACACAGATTTGAAATTTGGCAATCAATTGTAGATGGATACACAACACCAACAGTTCTGCCAACAAATGATAAAGCAGTGAAACTCAGTCAGAATAATTCGAAAGCCAAAAATGCACTTCTGAATGGTCTTAGTGAAACGATATTCACCAAAGTTGCACATTGTAAATCCACTAAAGAGATTTGGGACAAACTTCAAAATATTTATGAAGGAGATTCAAAAGTCAAAGCAACAACGCTTCAAACTTACAAAGGTCAGTTTGAACAACTTAAGATGAAGGAAGATGAGAATATTGCAGCTTACTTTTTATAAGTTGATGAAACAGTAAATGCAATCATAGGATTGGGAGAGAAATCAAAGAATCTGTAATTGTTCAAAAAGTACTAAGATCTCTTTCTATGAGATTTGACCCTAAGATATCAACACTAGAAGAAAGATCAGATCTAAACTCAATAAGCATGGACGAATTACATGGAATATTCACAACATATGAAATGAGAACTAAACAGGAAAATCCAGATATAAAAGAAGCAGCCTTCAAAGCATCCAAAAATTCAAAGAAAAAGGGAAGGCAAAAATAAGAACATAGCAGCAACAATGACGTCTCAGAAGATGATGAAGAAGTGACCAACTTTGTCAAGAGACTGAACAAGGGAACCGATGATAGGTATAGAGATAAGATTCATTTAATTTGTTTTAATTGTGATGGTATTGGTCATTTTGCTAACAAACGTCCTTATAAGAAAAAGAGAAATGATGAAGGTTACTCAAAAGGAAAACAGACATATAAAGGAAAAAGAACCACAAAGAAAGTTTTCAAGAAAATCTTATGCACCAAAGAAGACATCTCATCATCAGATGAAGATGAAGTCAGTGACAGTGAGACAGAAAGAGTTCTATTCATGGTAGTAGAAGACTCTGATAAAGAAGAATCCGAAAAAGAATATGAAGAAGTCGAAGAAGAAATTGAAGAGGCAGAAGTTGACTACCGAGAGGAATTAATGTGTGCCATATAAGTTATCAGAAGAGAAAAGAAGAAAAACAAGAAACTACAAGCAAAACTAGACAAGAAAGAAGACACTCAAGAACTAGAACAAATGATCACAAATTTGAAGGTTCAAATAGAAGAAGATAAAAGAATTGAAGAAGTACTCAAAGAACAACTAGAAGAAAAAGACAAGATCATTGGAAATTTGGAAGAAAAGTTTGTCACATTAAGAAATGATCTTCAAAAGAAAAATATGCAGAACAACTCAAAAGTTTTGGATGACATTATCAACAGTAAAAAATCTCATCATAACAAGTTCGGGCTTGGATACAATCATACAGAAAAATGATCAAGCTCCAAAACAACAAAGCAAGAAACATATCCAAAAATCTTTGCAGAAACAATCAAGGGGGATAGGAAGATCTACAAGGAATATTATAGGGACACTCCTCCACCGAGAAGATTCAGATTTCAGAATCAACAATCGACAGATAGGCCTCAAGAAGAAGAAGAATTCATAAGAGTACCTCCTTTAAGAATATCTTCAACTCCCAGGTATCAAACTATATTTTTTGGTTTATGTTATGCATGTAATAATTTTGGACATAAAGATGTGAATTGCAGAGCTAACAACAGAAACAACAACAACTTTGAAATTCATACACAAAGGGGTTATCCAAGAAGGCCTAGTGAAACACAAAGAATAAGTTACAACAGGTTTGAATCTTTGAGCACTAAAGTGGAATGTTACAAATGTAACAATTTTGGACACATGGACAGAGATTGCAAAATGACAGTCCCTCCTAGAGAACCACAACAAAATAACAACAGTCACAGACATGAACCTCAAAAAATGGCATGCATAAGAAAGCAGGATCAGTATAGCAATGAAGAATGCACACTCGCTCTACAAGCTAAGCAGAAGAAACGTGGTTGGTATGTTGACACTGGGTGTTCAAAACACATGACAGGTGATAGAGACATGTTTCTTACATTACGAAAGGAAAGAGATGGATCAGTCTCCTTCGAAAATGATGATTCAGCCAAAATCATTGGAAAAGACACAGTCGGAATTGGGAACAAGAATACAAAGACAAAAAATGTTCTACTAGTAGAAGATACGAAACATAATCTTCTAAGTGTGAGTTAAATGTGTGACCAAGGTCATAAAGTTACTTTCGATTCACAAAACTGTGAGATAAGAAAAGAAGGTTTAGGAAAATTGATTGCTACATCTGCGAGAACTTCAAGCAACACATATGTGTTAAGTGAAATTGGAAATGAAAAGTGTTGTCTAGGAAAGGAAGATGAAAGTTGGCTATGGCACAGAAGAATGGGTCACATACATTTTGATAACCTTGTCAAAGTCAACAAAAGAGAAGCGGTCAGAGAAATTCCCCATATCACGAAACCAACCAACACTTTATGCAAGCATTGTCAACAAGGAAAGAAAACAAAGACCAGGTTCAAATCAAAGGAATATTCAATGATAAGACCAATGGAAATTGTGCATACTAATCTAGTTGGACCAACTACAACAAAGAGCTTAAAATATGAGAAATACTTTATGTTATTAGTTGATGATTATACAAGAATGACCGCAGTTTGTTTTCTCAAGAATAAGTCAGAAGCTTTTGAAAACTTCAAGATCTACAAGGAAATGATTGAAAATGAAATGGATTCAAAAATCAAATGCTTGATATCTGATAATGGAGGAGAGTTCACTTCAAAGGAATTTATGGATTACTGCAACAATCATGGAATAATAAGGCAATTCTTCGTTGCTAGGAACCTCAACAGAATGGAGTTGTTGAAAGAAAGAACAAGACAATACATGAAATGGCTCGAACAATGCTAATGGATTCAAAATTGACAGATATTTTTTGGACACAGGCAGTGCATACAACAATTCACATTCAAAACATAGTAATGCTAAAAAAAAACACTAACAAAACTCCTTACGAGCTATGGAAAGGAAGACTAACAAATGTAAAACATTTTAGAGTTTTTATGAAGAAAATGCTACATCAAAAGAGAATATGGCAGAATGAGAAAGTTTGACTCTCGTGTGGACAAATGAGTACTTGTTGGTTACTCAAGTACAAGAAAAACATACGAGTGTTACAACCTGAGATTGAACAAAGTGGTGGAAAGCATCAACGTAACAATTGATGAAACATGTAGGCAAAAATTAAAGGAAGAAGAAAATAAATCAATGGAACAACTTTACGAAGAAGAAACAAAAGATGAAAAAGAAGGGGAAGACGAAGAGGATCCGACAGAAACAAATGAGCAAGTTCAACAAGTAACTCCAAAAACACCTAGCGGACGAGTACAGAAGAATAATCCTTCAGATTAGATTATCGGAAGCAAAGATGCAGGAGTTGAGACTAGAAGAAGAATCTGTTCACCAAAACAAATGCACCTAGAACTCACATATACGATTGAACCAACCTATTTTGAAGAGGCCAGCAATGATGAATTTTGGAGCAAGGCCATGGATGAAGAATTGGATCAAATAGAGAAAAATGACACTTGGGAATTGGTTCCAAGACCAAAGGATAAGAATGTGATCGGAAAAAAGTGGGTATACAGGAATAAATTGAATGAAGATGGACATGTTACAAGGGACACAGCTAGATTGGTATGTAAATGATATGCACAGGTTGAAGCAATCGACTTTGAAGAGACATTTGCCCCAATTGCCAGAATGAAATCAATCCGATTGCTTTTATCTTATGCATGCTCCAAAAATATTAAAGTGTATCAGATGGACGTTAAATCAACTTTTCTGAATGGGGAACTTGAAGAAGAAGTCTACATTGAACAACTAGAA
>JASDQU010739150.1:57436-75781 GCA_032191745.1 Picea mariana
TTGCATGCAAAACTTCTTTGTTGAATGGTTGTAGGTAGAATTGCTTACATGTATGGTTACATTGTTGTTATTTGCCTAATCATTAAAACCCTAGGGAGCCAACACACAAGTAGGTTGTGGCTTCATGTCCCCATGGTAAAAGCTTATAGCCATTGATTGAAGAAGGTCTAGCCTAGCCATAGCTACACTAGCCTTTCTCCTTTCTTGAGTTAGTTTTAAACATAAATTGAAGAAAGAAGGTGTCCTAGGCCTAATTTAGTTTACACCTAGGGTTTGCTTCTAGGGTTTTGAAAATCCTTGTCTTTGAACAACACTTTTCAACCATAGATTTGTGTTTATTAGCTAGTCCTTTTGCCAAAAGAGTCTTAAGGAAAGAAGAAGGAGCATTAGGCCTAGCCTTAGCTACACCTAAATAAGCCTTCCCTTCTTAGGGTTTTGATTTGGTGGCCCTGCCATAGCAGCACCATCAAACCCTAACCCTCTTGTCCTTAGGTTTAAGTCTCTCCAAGCCATTAGTTTCACTCCATTTGACTCCATTAACCCAAGGCACTAGTCTAGAAGTATAATCTTGAGCTTGCTTGTGCTTAAACACTCTTTCAAACTCTCTTTTACTTGAAACCCTAACTAACCTAGTGTCTAGACTAACCCTAGTTTGTTGATGACTTTTTTCCCTATTTGAAACTTTGTTTGGATCAAAGGTTGCGGCTGAGTTATCTCTTCATAGCCATAGAGGTTTTATGCAATTTTATTGGTTGATTTGTCAAAAACGTCCACCTCTTGACTAGCTAACCCTAACCCTAGACAGAAATAGTATAGGTGATGGCACAATTCTTTTGATCTTTGCTTGGCCTTGAAACGTTGCGATATTTGTCACCCCTTTTGATAGACTTTGAGTTATTGAACACATTCTTAAGCTTGTTTGACACAACATCCTTCTCTTTGTCTCTCAAATTAACTTGATTTAGGGCTGACGTCACTTCTGTAACAACAACAAATATTGATGACGTCAAGCCTCTTTTATTCATTATTTAAGTGTAAAACCTTGTGATTTGGTTGGCATTTGAAGTATAGATTAATTTCCTTGGTTTAATGTGCAAAACGTTCACTTTTTTCCCTCCAAAATTGACCAAATATTAGGGCTGACGTCACCCTAATTCTGCAATTGTGACACAACAAATATATTTATGTATGAGCAGATTTGAGATTTATATTGCATTGTAATAATACAAGTTTGTGATTTACTACATTGAATGCCTTTATCTCTTTGTATTTATTAAAGAAGTGACATTAATATAAGTTTTATCGCAATCATTGACTTCGTCAATAATTACATTTGACCATTGCTCATATATATGTTGAAGATAGTCATTAATATTTGAAGTACTAACCACTGCAGCACATCTTCTAGCTTTGTTTGTCTTGTCCCGCAAACAGGTGCCATTCAGTGGAAGCTTTTCCCCTTGACTATCTCTATTGGCAGTAATCTGTGAGGGGAATCTTAATCTTAACCTTTGAAAGCCTTAAACTTTGACCCTTCTCCTTCAGAAACCCACATTACTAGGGACGTCTCCCTTGGACTAGCCATCCTAAATAGAAAGAGCTCCCCATCGAGGTGACAGTGGGTGGGGAAGCTCCTGTTACGCTAGTTTGAAGCCTTGACTCAAGCTACCTAATCCTCTCCTACAAACTGTGCGATAACAGGTATCAAATATTCAGAGTGGCATCTGGTTCTCAAGTATCATGGTGCTCTGCATAGATACATCCATATCAAAATGGAATTTCTCGACATCTCATCCTTGGGTGCGGCCTACCGATATGCCTTCAAAATCGAGCAGAAGCTCAAACAAAAGATGTATAAATTTGGGCCTGGGAAACCCTCACAAAAAAATAAAGGAAAGGGCGACCCAGCCCATAGAAAAAAGGACAGAGAAAATATGGACAGTATCATCACAACCAGTCTAAGCCGCAAGCAAAGAAAAACACCAGAAAGACAAACAAAGATACCGGGAAGTGGTGCGACTTCCATAAGATCCCTTGGCATAACATTGCTGACTGTCTCTCAAAGCAGTCGCTGGTGGCCGAAGTGAAAGCCTCTGAATCAGATGTGGGTTTAGACTCTGAGCCTGAACTAGAAAGGGAATATGGATCATTGACGTGAAACCCAATGCCAGCGTTTCTACCACTAAGCTCCATCCTGGTGAATCATACAAGCCAGAAGAAGGAGAACGCCTCTTCCATTCATAGATGTGGGTAAAAGGCACCCCGTTGCACTTCATCGTTGATAGTGGTAGCCAGAAGAAACTCATCTTAGCAGAGGTCATCAAGAGGATGGCCTTGCCGACAACGTTGCACCCACAACCCTACACCATTGGATGGATCTGCCAAGGAAGCGATCTCTGTGTCATCCAATAGTGTCGAATGTTGTACAACATCAAGCCCTTCAAAGACAAGGTATTGTGTGATGTTTCTCCTCTCAAAGTTTGTGATCTTATTTTGGGCCAACCTTATTTATGGAAAATTCATGTTGTATATGAGTCTAGGCCTCGTAGNAAAGATGAGGTATTGTGTGATGTTTCTCCTCTCGAAGTTTGTAATGTTATTTTGGGCCAACCTTATTTATGGAAAATTCATGTTGTATATGAGTCTAGGCCTCGTAGTGTTATTATTACTTTGAACAGGAAATTGTATAGGATACCCGAGGTAGTCCCTCCTACTGCTATTTCCTTGATCTCTTCCAAGCAATGTAGGAAGGTCATTTATTAGACCGAGAAATTTTTCTTCTTTGTGATTCTCTCTTAGAGTGAGCGAAATATTGTAGGCCTCCGTGACTGATCTCTCCACACAACAAAAGTAAGTGGATATCTTCTCTTCTCTTCAGATATCTTCTCTTCTCCCACCAGGGTACCCATCAATCTGACCCCAGGCGCACCGCTATCCAATGGGACAATCTATTGCCGCTCTCTATTAAAAACGAGGAGATCAAGAGGCATATCCAAGAACTACTCCACAAGGGGCACATCCATCCCATCTCATCACCTTGTGGGAGCCCAATCATGTTGGTGCAGAAGAAAGATAGGACCTCATGACTCTGTATTGATTGTCGGGCCCTGAATAAAATCATAGTTTGAAACCGGTGCTCGATTCTTTGAATCGACGACCTTTTTGATCAACTCACACGAGCCAAATACTTCAGTAAGAATGATCTGAAGTCTGGCTACCAGCAGGTCCCAATAGAACATACAGATGTATGGAAGACTGCCTTCAGTCAAAAGAAGGTCTTTTTGAATGGTTGGTCATGCCCATTGATTTGACAAATGCTCCAACAAATTTTATGAGGATGATGGACGATATCCTATGACCTTTCACGAATACTTTTGTAGTGGTGTATCTGGATGACATCCTCATCTACAACAAGACTTAGGCGGAACACTTGCAACATATTCAACATGTTTTGTACACCCTGCGACAAAACAAACTATATGCAAACTTGGAAAAATGATCATTTGGCATGGACATCGTCCATTACTTAGTCTACATCGTTGATCAACATGGTGTGCATGTGGATCCAACCAAGATCCAAGTCATCCGTGACTAGCCAGCCCCAACCACACTCACTGAACTTCATAGCTTCTTTGACCTTGCCAATTTCTATCACAGGTTCGTGTTGGTATTTTCTCATATCGCATGGGCCCTCAGCCAAGTAACCAGGGGTGGCGGTAAGGAAAAAATTGTGTGGGGCCTGTCCCAACAATAATCCTTCAAGGAATTGAAGAATCATTTGTGCTCATCCCCAATACTTTCATTACCAGACCTGCAACATCCCTTTGTGATCGAGACAAATGCTTCAGACTATGTTGTGGGCGCCATTCTCACACAACACGACCACCCCATGGAATATCATAGTGAGACACTATCAGATGTTGTCCGTAAGTACCCTACTTACGAAAAATAAATTTATTCCATTGTGCCAGCTTGCTGCCAGTGGAGACATTACATTCTTAGGAAGGAGACATTCATCCACACTGATCACAAGCCACTAAAGTTCATGCAGACCCAAGGAATATTGCAGAATGACCGCCATAAAAAGTGGTCCACATACTTACAACAATTCCACCTCAACATCAAGTATAAAACAAGAAGTACCAACCGAGTTGTTGATTTCCTAAGCCGACCTCCAGTCATGGCACTCACTACCATGCTAAACTTTTGCGGCCACAGGACTTCCGGATGGCCCCACCTCTATGAGATAGACCCAGAATTCTCCACCACCTACCAAATGTTGGGCACCAACTCAGTGGTCACAAATTTCCATCTTTAGGACGAGATGTTGTGTCGTTTGGGCCATCTCCACGTTCCATCAAGCGAGGGTGCGAAGATGATTTGGGAAGCTCACTACAGTTGGGTGGCAGGACACTTTGGCATCGAAAAGACAGTGGCAGTGCTGCAAAAACATTTCTACTAGCTGAAACTTCAACAGAATGTCAGTAAGTATATCAGGTCTTGCACCGCCTGTGCTATTGCCTAACTAACCACAAAGAAACATGTCCTGTACAACCCTCTACCTAATTCTAACAGGCCGTGGGAATCCATCTCAATGGACTTCATGTCCGGCCTCCCATCCACCAAGAGGGGAAATGACTATGTTTTTGTGGTTGTTGATCACTTTTCCAAGATGGAGATTCTAGCCACTTGCAAGAAGAACATCACAACAGAAGCCACTGCCAAGCTCTTCTTTGAACGAGTATGGGTACATTTTGAGATCCCACAAACCATTATCTCATACCGTGACAGTCGATTCCTCAACACATTCTGGTCGAGCCTCTGGTCACTGCTGGATACCAAGCTGACCAAATCCATTGCCTTCCACCCCCAGACAGATGGACAAACTAAGGTAGTCAATCGGATGCGCGTACGTATCCTACACATATACAATTCAAAAACCCCTGCACATGGGATGAGAGTCTTCCCTATGTCCAACATAGCTACAACCGATCCCTACATAGCTCAACTCGCCACAACCCCTTTCAGGTGGGGTTCGGATTCTAGCCATTGGGCCCCATGGATGTTGCACTACCCCTGGCGACCACCTCAGTCGACTCGTCCCCTACTCCACCAAAACCTGAAAAAACCACCTAGTTCATTGATTGGATCCAACACATCCACCAACAGGTTCAGGATATTCT
This sequence comes from Picea mariana, assembly GCA_032191745.1. Taxonomy (NCBI): domain Eukaryota; kingdom Viridiplantae; phylum Streptophyta; class Pinopsida; order Pinales; family Pinaceae; genus Picea; species Picea mariana. Next base: position 62,620 of record JASDQU010739150.1, read on the forward strand.
ATAAAAGTCTAATGCCAAGTACAAGCAGTGCCATGATCAACATCGGGTGCCACATAAGTTTTAGGTGGGCGACAAAGTTTGGTTGTACTTGCAGAAATAACACATTACAAGGCCGCATCGAAAGCTTCACCCACTCCATTATGGGTTGTACACCATCACCAAGGTTGTGGGTGACAATGATTTTGAGCTCAACATTCCCCCTTTCCTTGGCCTGCACCCAGTCTTCAACATGGCTCTCCTTTGACCATATTTCCCACCATTATTGGACACCTTAGAGATAACAAAGAAGTTGACACCAACAAAGCTCAACCCTGAATGCATGCAATAGGACTCTAGTAATGATATTATGGACACACATATCAAGGGAACTCAACAACAAAGGATACATCTTTATCGAGTTGTCAAAGCAGGGCAACTCCTACACCAAGGCAAGTGGCTCACCCGGGGCCAAATTCAGAAGAAATTTCCTCATCTGATGGGGGAACTCAATGCAATGGATACCATTGCTTCCTAAGGAGGGATGATTGATCTAGGTGGATATTGGTGGCCACCCACCTTTTCCAACTGACTCAAAACAATTTTCCTGCAATTTTGGTAATTTACTATTTTTAGTAGTTTTTAACTTCCAGGGCCATTTTGAGGGCCTAAATGAAGGTTTTTCAGGATCAAGCTTCTCAAAGAAAATTGAAGGCTTTGATTGATCCCCCAAAATGAACCTCCTCGATGATACCTTTCCAACAAGCTATCGTGCGCCCCAAACGAAGATCATATGCAAAATTTACGACCCCGAGAAGTTGATGTACTAACTTACCCAAACGAGGCCCACATGAGTTTTGGCGCTTCATCTCCCAGGGTTAGGTTTTTTGGATGTCTAGGGTTTGTGAAATTCTGGTTTATTGTAAAAAAATGCCTTCATAGCCTAATTTTAATCATTTTCTTGCGAATGAGTCCAACCATCACATCTCTTCTCAAAGATAAGCCGCCGCCATTCCAACAAACTTGTTTTCCGTTGCATTTTATAGTTTTAGCTTATTTCCCTATTGAATAGAAAACCAATTTTATTGTATCTTTGTTATTCTGTGTTAAGCATCTTTTAATAATTTGTATTCATTTCGTTCTGCTCATAAAATCTGGATCAGGTGATGGGTTGAATTTTGAGCATGGATGATTTAGAGTTTAGATATCAAAGGGAGAAGAACTGTGTGGTAAGCAAAGGAAGTCAACGACCCATACTTCTCTTTGTTTCCTTTTTAAAGTGAGGTTGAGAGGGTGGATTTTGAGTTAGGCATGGAAGAATAAGCACTAAATAACTGGTATTCGGAGGTCAACAACTCACTCTAGTACCCAACTTACCTTGGATGGACAATGTCATTTTCCTTTTAGTCTTGAGATGATTCATGTTTGACGTGTCTATTGACACCATCATTGGGTTTTTTTACTTTAGAGGACCCAAATACTGTGAGTTAAGATTAACTTTTCACTTTGTTTACTATGATGAAGGTTTTTGAAGGGTGGGTGTATGTAGTGTCCCTCATTTTAAAATGATGTCTAATCCAAATTTAAAACTTGTTATTGAGGTTCACATCAACTACTCATTAACCTATAATTGATTGAACCCAATACTATATATGTAATTTATGTGACACCTTATATATGTATTCATGTTGGACTTAAATTGTGATGTAAGGTTAGGTAGTTGATTATATATGCTTATGTTGTTATAGATTATTGATGTTGAGTTTTTTAAATTTTCTCGCGCATGTACAATTTGGGTTGCTTATATGATTGATAAATAAACTTTTTTTTAAACACAACTCGATACATGGATCCATGATGATAATGGATAATGGATGATAAGGGCTTTTCAATGTGGGTAGGGACAAAAATACCAAGGGGGTTAGAGGCAATTCCCATCAACTATATCCTCCAACAACCCCAGGATTATGAGATTAGGTGAGTAGATATACTTTTCCCTAGACGAATGTGGTAGATTATTGAGATCCCTATCGTAGGCCATGATGACATAATGACTTCCATTTGAGTTGTACTCCATCCTACGAAGGTGTTATACCACAACGAGTGATATGTGATCTAGGCAGTTGCAATTTAGTTCAATACTGTATAGGGTGTCTAGACTAGAAAAGTTGGTTTTTAAGCTTTATATGAGCTAGTTAGATAACTTGCAAAAGGAAGGTTATTTAGATAAGAAAGGGAAAGGAAATAAGAGCATTGAACAAGTTGGCGAGCCTTTATTTTATTCCAAGTATTCCTAATAAATATAAATATCTATATTTTAACTTTAGGCTAAATATGTCTCGAATTTGTTGGTTAAGTTAATTGCTTGAAAATAATTATTGTTGATGATTAAATTTATATAAGTGTGTTTTCAATTGCATTTAACTTAAGTGGTTAAAAGGAGAAATTGTTATCCTTTGCACCCAAGTTCAAATTCCAGGTGTCAAAAATCTCCCTTTCACCTAAATACTTGAGGGTGGAACAAGAAATTCCAGATTGTTTTTTTAGCATAGGGGGTTGCCTCAAGTGGTTGTCGTTAATGTTGTGAGACATTTGGCTAGTTTCATGCTAATAACTGACCGATTCAAAACCCCTAGATTAGATGCACTAATCTATATCGATGAGTTTTTAGCAATATCATTCATGAATATGAGGAAGTGTCTCTTAAATTTCCTATAAAAAATTATTAAATTCCTTTTTAAAAATATATTTTAATTTATAAAAAATATTCTTATCAACTTGTATAAAAAAAAATAAAAATAAACTGCACATATAATTTTCAACACACTTACAAATGCCCATGAAAAAAATGATTAAAATAAATAGAAATTTATTACTATGAAAAATCGTAAGTTAAAAAAAGAAAAACATTTAAGAGTGCAAGTTTTCACAGTTAGACATAATGTAGAATGTATTTCTGGATAAACACTATATACATGGTTTTCGAAACATCCAAGGTTTCGAGTGGACACTCCACCCATCATCAAGGACAACAAAAAGATCATGTGTAGGAAAAGAGTGCCAAGGTTTTGTATTTAAAAAATTGGATAGGAATGTGATTGTTGGAAAGAAGTTAGGAGAAGAATTAATAAGATAAAGTCAAAATGTCTGTGGAGATTAAATAAAGAATAAAATGGCCTTTGTGATTAATAAAAGGTGAAAAAATAATTAGGGGCATTAAGAATGAAAAGCAAAGAAGAGGTAGAGATGAATTAATAATAATAATAAATTAATAAAATAAAAGATAAGAAGGTAATGATGAACCTGAATTAGTCAAACTACGGAGGAAAATATTGTGTAAATTAGTACATTAAGAAATGAAAATAATATTATAATATTATAATATGATAATGTGGAAAAATTAATAGTGACTATAATGAAGTTAGTGTAAAAATGAAAATAATGTCTATATCTACACCATCACATAATATCATCAACATATCTTTATGTACTAATCTACATAACATTTCCTATCTTAATGTGACTAGGCCAAGCTTATCTAGCATTCTCTTGGTTTCTTCCGTCTCAATTTTTCCCATCTCGTGAAAGCCTTCTCTTCTCTCTTTAGCTAGGTTTTCTCTATTTTTCCTTTTATATCTTTTATCAGTCCCTGCCTTAAGGCAGTAGGACTATTAGTAAATGATTTCCCCACTTGTATTAGTTTGTCCGCAAACCTATGCATAGTTATCCTAAGTTTTAACTTGAAGATATATTGAGCATTTTTCGTTAACCAATAAGTTCGGCAAGAGTTTTGTACACGCTTTACCTAAACCAATAAGAAATTTGTTCATCTTATTTGGCCTCATATCGAGGCAGAAATGAACCAAAAGCCTTCAAACTTAGGAAACCATATATGTATTTATGATAGATACATAGCCAAACTCAGGAAACCATATATATATTTATGATAGATACATAGCAAGTGGATTAATTCTAACTTTTAAGTTAGCATTAATTCAAAACATTTAATGTTTATCATTCATAGTTCATAACTCATAACAATGTTCAAGGTCGGTGGCGGTCCTATGTAGTGGCTATGCAGTTGATGAGCAACCACCTGCCCTCCACTTGGTCATTTTCATGTGACCACCAAGTTCCTTGTAGCCACTTGGTAGATTGCATGCAAGTTCCTTGCAGTATTATGCTTGTATTTCAGTCTTCTATGTGTGTCTCAGCAGGAACCTCCTACCCTTTCCAAGCAGGGAAAGAAAAGAATCCAATCTGGTAGTCAATATGTTGTATCTTCTCTCAATCTACTGTATCTTCTGGGTCTCAATCTTATCAATCTACTGTATCTCGGGGGAAGGAAATTGTAAAATGTATGAACAATCCACAATCCTTATCTGTTGTTCATGAAAGCCATACCTGGACACAACACCTTCCTTAAGCTTTGGCTACAACACTACACCTTCCTTGCCCCCATGAGCTTTGGCTCCTACAACACTGCACCTTCCTTTCCCCCATGAGCTTTGGATCCATCAATCGGCTTCATCATCCCTTCCATCAATCAGCTTCATCATCCCCGCGAGCTCAGTAAATCTTGTTGTTCATCTGTAGAAAACATCTCTCCATGGTAGAAAACATAAATTCACGGAGAAAACATAAATGCACTTGCACATAATTTTTTTTTTCTTGCCTGTAACAATTTATTTTTACAGAGTACTTACCTCATTTCCATGCCCTTTTATTTAGGGCTGGACAACTGGATCAGAAGGATGGAAACAATGTATAACTTTGGAATCATGTCGATTTTGGAAATCTCGTCGACAACAAAACCTTTCAGTTTAAATCTGCAGCCATTGTGCAAATCAACAACAAGTCCTGAAAATTGCATGCAAGGACATTCACAGAGGAGAACGGGTCAGTTTTGCGGGATTCTGAGCTACGTTCTCGTACATTTTGCAGCCGCAGAGGTGAAGATTTTCTCCGCTTCTTTCTTTGCAGATTTTTTTTTGCGTGTCGTGGAGTTGCATTCTACAGATTCAGATGTTGAGGATTGTGATGGCTTCGATCCGATTTTTATTCTTTGAGATTTGATGGGTTTTGGAGAATGGAATGTGAAGGTATCTGTGTTTCATGAAGGTCCATGAAAAGAAAAGGAACAGTTAAATTATTGTTCAAATTATGAATTTTTAGTGTTAGAAGCTCGAAATCTCACACCTTTTTTCTATTGCCAGCTGAAATTCACATCTTTGCTATTTCTTGCTGAAGATTTCATCACATCTTTTCTATTTCTTGATGAAACTTTCATCCGATTCGTAGTGTGAATTTCCAATGTTGAAGTCGAGTCGATTTATGTAGTAATAGGGAAATGATTCAAGCATTAACTGGAACCCAGTCCTGATCGGGTTAACTCCATCTTTCATCTTCCTCTGGGGATCTCACCCATGTAAAACCCTCAGACCACATTGATTTATTAAAGAACGATGTGATTCTTGCAACGCCATAACCCAAAATTCCATCTGGGGTTCATTGTACTTTGATCTTTTTCTCTAGCGGCAGGGAAAACAGTCGGCGTCCATAATTCTCCATACCATCCAATAATTTATGTAATATGCCATGATTGACTACTAAGAAGTATCCCTTCTCACAAGCATGAACGATTTGGTGAATGATTTGAGCTTCTTGAGTAATTTGTTCCAACTGCAAGTCGATATCCGACACAGTGCTGTTTTCTCCACAGTCTCCTGGCTGTTCGATGGGACGATCTTCCTCTGACCATAAATATGATTATGGTATCTCATCTTAACAGTTATAGGAGCGTTCTTGTAAGTATGAGACAACAGATTCATCTTAACATCGTACCTGTTTATCAGATTATATTCGCAACAAACTCTTCCCTTACCCCCCAATTCTCTTTCCTTAGAAAAGAGTGGGCACCCTCACTGATAGAAGTTTTTAGTTCTGCCCTAAGCTTTGAACTTGCAATAGGGCTGTTACAACACCTCGTTGCTTGCATGAGCCCTTGAGAAGACACATGTTCAGGTTTTGTCATGTGTTCGCTTGCAAAGAGTGAGTGTTGCTCAGTTTAAAATAGTATTTCAAGAAAATACCGAATAACTAGCGTTGATTTTAAGTGCCAAATAAATAGAGTGTGGGCTATAGCAAACTAAATTATTTAAAAGACAACTAAATAACTAAATATTAATAAAACATTAATATATTTTCATTGAGAAAATTATTGGCTACAATATCCATAGCACTAATCCATTGTTAAAAGACAACTAAATTAGTTAAAAGACAACTAAATTTGGATCATAATATTTGAACCATGACTATCTTCACCAATCACAATATTATAAATTTCTATACCAACAATGGGAACCAAGTGCATAATTAGGTTTGAATAGGAACTTCGTTTCCGGGGAAATTTAAAAAATATGTACCCTTTATTTTGTTGAGCGATGGAGAACGAAACAAGGATATCCCTTCGTATATCCTTTTGAAATAACATGAGCGTTTAGCTATAATAAATTGCGACAGTTGCACGGGTTCTACTAAAAGCACATGCTTTCTACTTTCTTTCCTTCCCTTCTTGGCAGGGACTTATTGCTCTGCAACTCATCTTGTTCATCTTTATATCCTAGATTATATTATATTATATTAATATATTATATTATATTACAACAGTTTCCATTATTTTCATTTTGACACTAACTTTATTATTTTCATTATTGATTTTTCCACATTATCATTTTATAATAATATATATTATTCTTTTCATTTCTTAATGTACTAACATTTTCCTCCCTAGTTTGACTAACAGAGGTTCATCATCATCTTCTGTGATTTTACTAATTTATTATTATTATTATTAATTCATCTTTACCTTTCCTTTGTTTTTCATTTATAATGACTAATTTTTTCCCTAATTAGTTTTCACTTTTAATTAATCATAAGGACCATTTTATTCTTTATTTAATCTCCACAACCATTTTGACTTTATCTTATTAATTCTTTTCCTAACTCCTTTTCAATGGTCATCTTCCTATCCAATTATTTAAATATAAAACCTGGGCACTCCTTTATTATACAAGAGTTTTTTATTGTCCTTGATGATGGGTGGAGTGTCCACTAGAAACATTGGACGTTTAGAAAACCATATACACATCCAGAAATACATTCTACACAAAGAAAAACATGTTACATATTTTATGTTTACAAAATTAAAATTTCTACATTAATAAGAATGTCCTTTTCAAATTGTAAAATGCTATTCTAATTGAAATAGTTACTTTAAATATTTTTTCGAGCCAAGCTAAAATACATTTTTTATTATTATTATGATTTTATAAATTATAATTTATTTTTTTCATTTTTTATATTATTAATTTTTTAATTATATATTTTTTATATTATATTATATTACACATTTCATTTGCACTAAATTATAAAATATACATCCTTTTCCTTTTTATTTATTTTTGTTAGCTAAATATCCCTGACTTGCGGGATTGGCCTGTGGCTAAGATGCCACGACCCAGGGGCATCTAAGCCGTCAAAATCACCTGGGGATCACACCCGACCTGAATTGCACCAACCCTTAACATGGTTGGATTTGAGGTGTCCCCAGAGGTTTCGAACCGGTGACTTCACTTACAGAGTGCCTTAACAACGCACTCCCTCACCAACTGTTCTACAACACATGGACTTTTAAATTTGAAGGACATGGGTGTGGGCTTTGATCCACTTATATGTACATGGGTCACGATGCCATTTAATATAGTATCTCTAGGTGCAACCACACATTCTACCACTACCTCAAGGTGCCCCCATGGCTCCAGGTAAATCCCTCACAGGAATTGAACCTTGCCCAACAGTGAAAAACTCCTCACTTTCCACCATTGGATCCAACCCCTTTGGGAAAAAAATTGAAGGACATGGGGGTGGGCTTTGATCCACTTATATGTGCACGGGTCACGATACCATTTAATATAGTATCTTTGGGTGCAACCACACGTTTGACCACTACTTAAAGGTGCCCCCATGGCTCCAGGTAAAGCCCTCACGAGAATTGAACATTTTCCAACGGTGTAAAACTACTCGCTTTCCACCATTGGATCCAACCCCTTTGGACATCTTTTTCCTTTTTATTAATATAACAGAAAAATATCATTTTATTTAAAATTATATATTTGTGATTATATTTTTTTTTATCATTTTATTATACTGAGAAAAATAAAATACAATCTCAAGTTGATATTGAAAAAATATAACTTCTATTTCATATTTATAATATTACCACATCATATATAAATTTCATATAAGTCAATTGGGTTTAGCTCGGGGATTGGGAGAAATGATTGTTATCATCTCCATCTAGGTTCAATTCCTGCAAGTGACACGTTGAGTTCATAACTAATGCCAGCCTAATACTTTTAAAAGACCTTCTTTCTTTTTGCTTTAGTGGTCAAGTCATTATTGCCCAAATGCATTTTCAAGAGCTGATTTTCCCGAGAGGTAAGGAAACATGTTAATGAACCAAGACCTAGAGACATCTAGTAGGAGTGAGAGTTTGTCCCCTTATGATGAGTCAGTTTGCATTTGTTGATAGGATCCAACTACTTGATAACTGGGTTATGATAGGTTTTCCCACTATGTAAAAAAAAAAAGAATGACAAACAATTTGAAGTAAAGTCAACTTGAACTCTAAAATTAAATAAAAAGCACTTTTATTGTTAATTTCAAATTTTAATAGTTTTATTTTAAATTGATTACAATTATTATTTTTTGGTTAACATTAAATTGTTGGAATTACTAACTCCTACTTGTCTTATAATTTAATGTATGATACTTGAATCAATGTTTTGATTGTTATTGTATTGGGCATTGTAATGTAGAGTTTGTCTTTACGTGAGAAATTTTCTTGTGTGTTTTTAGAAGATTGTTAAATCTTAGTTGGATGAGAGAATTTTCTCCAACAAGATTGTTCGTAAGTTGACTATGAGTGATTGGAAGGTTAAGAGAATTTATCGATGGTTTATTAGTGTGTTAAGATAATGTGTTTATCTTAAAGCAAATATTGATGTATTTATACGTGTATTATTACATTAGTTGAATAAAATGCTCAAAACAATGTTTTTTGTGTGTGGAAACAATGTCTACTATCTTGTTTGTCTACTTGGTATCTTGTTTGTCTACTTGGTATCTGGTATGGCCACAACTCTCTCATGAGAGGGGTTATGATCATGCAAATTATGCATTGTTAATTCTATGTAGGAATTAGATTGGGAAAGTAAATTGTTTCTGTAAGTAATTGCTATGGTGTGTTCGTGGTAATTTGTTTAACCATTGTTTGTCGATGGTATTGTGAGAGCATTGTCTATCATATTGATCTAATGATCACACTCAAATAAAAATGATGGGTGGATTATGCATTCATAAAGGCTATGGGATCACATGCATGGTGGGTTGCTACATTTTTCTCAATGGAAGACAACATTAAAGATCTACAAGTTGAGGTTGTTTTGTTTTTAATTGTTATTGCATGGATGGTCGGCTAAGATTCAAATTTGTGTGTCCATCGGCTAATCTGATCAAAGTATGGATTATTGAATTGACCAAACAAGGATGACAATAATATGTTTCCAGTGCTTGTGGTGATTGAGATCTAGTGATTGTAAACTACCTGTGATGATCTTGCTTGCGCCGTGGTGGCTAGTTCGTGAATGAATAGGTACGTGGAAGTTGCAAGTGAGCATATGTATGGGCTTGGGTATTGCTTAATGTCTGAAAGTCAAGGTATTGAGATATAGTTGATGGGATCATATTCCATTGCTTTTTATGTGGTCAATGGATGTGTGAGGAAATCGCTGTTGTGAGATTAAGGCAATCCCCGTGGTGACACTGCATTGAGACTTTGTTGGAACATTGCAATGATCAAGTGCTATTGTGAATCCCAATTTAATTTGTTAAACATGTTGAGCACAAGAGATACACACGAGCTTATGTTTTGTTCATGAGCTATGAAATTGCTCGGGATTGAATTGTACAAGTTTTGTGGCTGTAGAAAGGCTGTGAAATGCCCACTGGTGATGAAGAGTTGTTCATATGTGAAGTAGTGATGTTGATGTTTGGCCTTGGATTTGGTCATATGTATCATTATCTTGATAATATTTTGTAGCCCTGTGTAGAAATACTATGTAATGTAAATATTATTCTCGAGTTTGCTTGGTAAGGTGTGTTGTAGCTGGAAGGGAAATTTAGCTATTTGTTTTGTTTTCTCTAATTGTTCCTTAATGAAAAGATGTTTGAAAAATGGGGTTCCATAAGTATTCATACTGGAAAGTACAAAGAATGTAAGATTGACTTGGATACATCTTGTATGTAGAATATTTTCTTAGAGAATTAATGAGCACTATGGTTGGGTACCTAGGTGTCTCTATAGATGGAAATATGTCCATAGGATGGCCAGTTGCTCAATGTTTATAGTGATGTTGATGTTTGACATTGGAGTACAACATGTTCTCAGTCAAACTATGTGGTACCAGTGTTTGATCCAAATGTATGGTTGGTTCCTAGTTGGTATCTTGCTCGAGATGATAGTCCTACAAGTGAATGGAGGAGCATGGACACTTTGTCTTCAATATAGAAGTAAGTTACTACAATGAATAACCACTGGTAGGTTATCCTAGTGGTTAAAGTGGAAATGAAGGTGCATCGTTCTTGCTATGGAAGACAAGTGTCAATTACATAGTTAATTCTAAGGAGGAATGATGATATTGCAGCAGGGAAGACAATGCTATTGTTCTAGATGCAACAAATAGTTTTTTTTCAAAGTTTGGTCTAAAGGATGTTGATGGTAGAATTAGAGTTGTTGTAGGGAATACAATGGTGTTGCTTTGGATGTTGAGCTTCTGTGTGTGTCAAAAAGGGCCTAAATATACATATATATGGTGTCCATTTTTCTCCTATGTGTGTCAAGGATTGGTAAACGACCTACGATGCATGGATCCACTATTGTATGTATCACAATGAATTGCAGTGGTAAAGGATTCACTAGTTGTGATACCATTGGTATGAGGATTACTTGGTGTGTCTGGGCTGGGATGGTGATTTAGATTATATTGAGAACGAAATGAGATACAAACAAAACTGTAACATAGAACATAGAAATACAATGAAGCCCAACTTCTATTAATGAATAAAATAATAGAAAATTGTATAACACAAACTAACTAGAACAATAATAGCTTATATCTAAAGAGAAAGAGATGTTGGCTACGTTCATTCACAAAAAGAAGATTACAAAGAGGCCGAAAAGGGTATTTTATCATGAAGCCTAAAAGACAGAGGCAAAAACCCTAAACATCAAACCCCAACCCTGGAAGATGAAACACCAAAAGTATTGTGGACCCCAAGGTGGTTAGTTGATACATCAACTTTTAGGGGTGCAACATTTGCATACTATCTCCATTTGGTGCGCACGATAACTTATTGGAAATACATATTTGATGATTACTCTTTTTGGCTGAGCTAGGGTATGCCATGGTAACCCCGGGCCCCTCAATTGTCCAAAAATGCCCTTTAGGGCCTTAAAACTACTTCGGAAGTTTGGGACCCAAAAAACCATAAAAATATGCCAAGAAGATAGAGAATTGTGGAGTCAGTGGAAGAGGTGGGAAGCCACTGATATCCACCTGGATCAAATAGATAACTTGCTTGGTGTATTTGAGCTAAACAAAAGATGTCTTGGTGTGTTCGAGACAAGAACTGGATGGCCATGATTATGGTGTGTCCAAGCTAAGAGGTTTGGTCCCTGTGATGAATAAGTGAGTTTAGCTTAACTAGGACATTTGAATGTGCATCCTCATACTTGGCTGCATAAGATGAACTCACCATTCAATCCTTCTTAAGCATGAGGGAAATTGATGCACATCTACATAGCATAGTTGAGTTGAGTCTCTGAAATGACCACCTATTGTATTTCCATGAAGGGGAAGTTTGTTCACCCATATTAGGAGTTTTTAAATTCTTGGAGGAGTGGGCCATGTGTTGGTTGAATGCTCTATAAGTGGACCGTTTGTTGGTTGTGGACTCTTGTAAACCTGCATACAAGTTGTTATGTGCATAAAAAAGAGGTAAGACTCAAGGGATAGGTGTTAGTCGAAGGTAGGTGCATCTATGGTATTAGTTAGCTCTTGGAATTTTTAATGGAATTGGTTGCACATTCAGGGGGAGTTCATCAAGAAGTTGAATGAGTCATGTACTTTTTAGCCTAGGGCTTACCTTACCAATCACTAAGTCTTAATGTCACATTTAATTGTATTATTCATTTAGGATATTAGTGATTTATCCTCAAATGATGACTAAATGAGTTAGTTGGGATTGCTTAGCCTAATCACCATGCAAGGTTTAAAGATTTAGAGTAAATCTCTCTATGAGGTGGCATCATCCATTGTACTATATATTTGTAGTATTGGAATGAATACAATTGAGTTGGCTTAAGCATTTTCCATCATTTTCTTTTCTATATTTTATCATGGTATCAGATCTCCTTTAGTCTTAAGGGGCCTAGTAATTCCATGATAGTGTTCCATGGAAGGCCATTGAAGAGGCAATGATGATGGTGATGATGCAACAATTATAATGTTGAACATTTGACCATGATGGGCCTATTGAAGAAAATATACAATGAAGAATAGAGAACTAGCACTGGAAACACACACAATCCAAGGAGAAGACATCATTGAAGGGGATGCTCAAATGATTATTCAAATGGGTATTTTTCATTTTTTTCGACTGGTTTATTAATTAGTGAGATTTTATCAATGAAATTTTCCATGATTTGCTCAACACAGCTAGAAATAAGCAATTTTCCTCCATCAACGTGTCATTACCAACATGATCTTCAATAATCTATAGTATGATCCCATTCACATATTCAATGATCCCTCAAGTGATCTTAGACAATGATCCAAGTGGATTTTTCTCTAGGTTATCTAAATTAACAAAGAACACATGTTGGAAAGAAAAACCACACGTAAGAGAAGAGAGAACGACTATCCCACACACAACAAGAAAATAGTTTGTGGATTAGTTTTTTGAAAGAAGGGAAACATGCAAAGTCTTGATGAGACCTTGTAAAATAATTGCTTATTGAAATGAAAACCTTTCTTCAAAGTTAAGAACTACTTGTTTCAAGAAT
>JASDQU010739150.1:79018-93071 GCA_032191745.1 Picea mariana
CTAGTACTGATTCACACGACAGATCCAAGAAATTCTCCACAAGGGACACATCCATCCCAGCTCATCACCTTGCGAGAGCCCAATCATGTTGGTACAGAAGAAAGATGGAACCTGGTGACTCTGCATTTATTACCAGGCTCTGAATAAAATCACAGTTAGAAACTGGTACCCGATTCCCCGAATCGACGACCTCCTTGATCAATTCATGGGGGCCAAATACTTCAGTAAGATTGATCTAAAGTCTGGCTACCACTAGGTTCCGATAGAACAGAAAGATGTTTGGAAAACTGCCTTCAATTCAAAGGAAGGCCTTTTTGAATGGTTGGTCATGCCCTTTGGTTTGACAAATTCTCTAGCCACTTTCATGAGGATTATGGACGATATCCTACGACCATTCACCAATAATTTTGTAGTGGTGTACCTGGATGACATTCTCATTTACATCAAGACTTGGTCTGACCACTTGCATCATATTCAGCAGGTTCTGCACACCCTGTGGCAACGTAAGCTATATTCCAACTTGGAAAAATTCTCCTTCGGCATGGACAGGGTCCATTACCTAGGATACATAACTGATCAGGATGGCATACATGTGGACCCAGCCAAGATCCAAGTCATCCGTGACTAGCCAGCCCCAACCACACTCACTGAGATTCAGAGCTTCTTGGGCCTTGCCAATTTCTATCGCAAGTTCGTGTTGGGATTCTCCCATATTGCATGGGGCCTCAGCCAAATAACCAGGGGTGGTGGTAAGGAGAAATTTTCATGGGGCCAGTCCCAACAACAAGCGTTTGACGATTTGAATTAGCGCTTGTGCTCAGTCCCAGTACTTTCACTACCATACTTGCAGTAGTATTTTGAGATCGAGATAGATGCTTCAGACTATGCGGTGGGCATCATTATCACTCAGCATGGCCACCCCGTGGCCAATCATAGTGAGACACTATCAGATGTTGTCCATAATTACCCTACTTATGACAAAGAAATGTACTCCATTGTGAAAGATTGTCGTTAGTGGATACATTACATTCTTGGGAAGGAGACAATCATCCACACTCATCATAAGCCACTGCAGTTCATGCAGACACAAGGAAAATTGCAGAATGATCACCATCAAAAGTGGTCCACATACTTGCAACAATTCCACCTCAACATCAAGTATAAAACATGAAGCACCAATCACGTCGTTGATTTCCTCAGCAGATCACTAGTCGCGACACTTACCATGGTGCTAGAATCCTGTGGCCATGAGACCTCTTGATGTCCCCAACTCTATGAGACAGACCCGAACTTCGCCACCACCTACTAAATGTTGGGCGCAAATGCAGTTGTCGATAATTTTCATCTTCAGGATGGGTTGTTGTGTCATCTCTGCCATATTTGTGTTCCATCAAGTGAGTGAGCAAAGCTAATATGGGAATCCCACTACAGTAGGGTGGCAGGACACTTCGGCGTCGAAAAAAAAATGGCGATGCTATAGAAACATTTCTACTGGCCAAAACTTCGACAGGAGGTTAGCAAGTATATTAGGTCCTGCACTGCCTGTGCTATTGCCAAACTGACCACTAAGAAATAGGGCCTGTACACCCCTCTTCCTACTCCTGATAGGCCATGGGAATCCATCTTAATGGACTACATGTCAGGTCTCCCATCCACAAGTGGGGAAATGACTGTGTTTTGTGTTTGTTGATCGTTTTTCTAACATGGTGATTCTGGTTGCCTGCAAGAAGAAAATCACAGTAGAGGCCACTACCAAGCTCTTCTTTGAACGAGTCTGGGTACATTTTGGAATCCCACAAACCATTGTCTCATATTGACATAGTCGATTTCTCAGCACATTCTGGTCGATCCTCTGGTCACTACTGGACACCAAGCTCACCAAAATCCATGACCTTCCACCCCCAGACCGATGGCCAAAACGAGGTTGTAAATCGAATGATTGTGCATATCCTTCGCATGTATAATTCACATCACCCTCGCACATGGGATGATAGCCTTCCCTATGTCCAACATAGCTACAACCGATCCTTGCATAGCTCAACCGACCACAACCCCTTTTAGGTGGGGTTGGGATTCCAACTATTGGGTCCCATAGATGTTGCACTTCCCCTTGTGGTCACCTCGACCGACTCATCTCCTACTCCAACCAAAGTTGAAAAAACCACCTAGTTCATTGATTGATTCTAGCACATCCATCAACAGGTTCAGGATATCCTACACAAGTATAATGACAAGTACAAGTAGCACCATGATCAACATCGGGTGCCACATAAGTTTCAGGTGGGCGGAAAAGTTTGGTTGCACTTGCAGAAAGAACGCCTTATAGGACCCCATCGGAAGATTTTCCCACTCTGTTATGGGTCGTACACCATCACCAATGTCGTGGGGTATAATGTGTTTGAGCTCAACATTCCTCCTTTCCTTGGCATGCACCCAGTGTTCAACGTGGATCTCCTTCGCCCGTATTTCCCACCATTATTGGACACCTCAGACGTAGTAGAACAACTAACACCAACAGAGATCAACCACAACTGAATACAACATGCATCCAACGATCATATTGTGGACACACAGATCAAGGGCACTCGATAGCAAAGGATCCATCTTTATTGAGTCGTCAAAGCAGGGTAGCTCCTGCACCAAGGCAAGTGGCTCACCTGGGGCCAAATTCAATAGACATTTCCTCATCTGATGGGGGAACTCAACGCAATGGAGAAAATTGCTTTCTAATGAGGGAGGATTGATCAAGGTGGATATCGGTGGCCACCCACCTTTTCCAACTGGCTCAAAACAGTTTTCTGGCAATTTTGTCAATTTACTATTTTTAGTAGTTTTAACTTCCGAGGCCATTTTGAGGGTCTAAATGAAGATTTTTAAGGATCGATCTTCTCAATGATAGCTGAAGGCATGATTGGCCCCCCAAAATAAATCTCCTAGGAGATATCTTTCCAATGGGATATCATACGCCTAAAATGGAGATCGTATGCAAAAGTTACGACCCCGGGAAGTTGATGTAATAACTTACCCAAACGGGGCCCACGTGACTTTTGGCGCTTAATCTCCTAGGGTTAGGTTTTTGGATGTCTAGGGTTTTTGGAATTCCTGTTTATTGTAAAAAGGCCTTCATAGCCTCATTGTAATCATATTCTTGCGAATGAGCGCAGTCGTCACATCTCTTCTCAGAGATAAGCCACCACCATTTCCAACAAGCTTGTTTCCACTGCATTTTATAGTTTCAGCTTATTTCTTTATTGAATAGAAAACCAGTTTTACTGTATCTCTGTTATTTTGTGTTAAGCACCTGTTAATAATCTGTAGTCATTTCTTTCTTCTCATCAAATATGGATCAACAGGCCATCTCACATGATGATTAAGGCCAGTAAGGGATAAGCACTAAACTATCCTTGAATAGAAACACTCAATGAATAGATGGTGAATTGATTCTTTAGCTCTCTAACACAGATCACACCTAGATGGCCCATGCATTCTATTTTTTTTTTGCAGATTATATGAATTCAAAATCTTACCATGCATTGTATTCCAAAAATATATATTTATCTTTTGGATTCCATCACTGTGCCAAATTTGGTTCCAAATTGAATATTTTTGTGGGAGAGGAAAGTAAAGGTTATGATGAAAGTATCCATATTTGTTTTTGTATTCTCTCCCCATCCCCTTTGTTCCCTATTTTGTATATCCCACAATGCACACCCACTAAGAGTAGAGATGAGCATGGAAACAAAAGGGTGGAGTGAATCAAGGGGATCTTATAAGTGTTATCCCTTCCATCGGCCTGTGCTCCTTGACCAAAATGATATATCAAACAAGAATTTAATGATTTGACAATCCATCCATAATTTTATAGGAAGCATTTTTGAATTGTGAATTAGGGGCTTGTTTCCCATAATGTTATCACTACAAATCATAATATCTTTGCATTACCTAGGATCCAAGTACTCTTGGAGAAAATCACGGGGATGGATGATTTCAATAATTTCTATATATGGGAGCCTCTTTGGTTTACCTCCATGATTAAATGCACCTTTTCCTAGACCCCTTGAGGTATTTTTTCCATAGAATTGTTTTCCACCAAATTACTCTACTATATATTAGCCTCCAAGATTCATGAAGGAGGGTTCTTCTATCCCCAATCGGTCCATGTCTTTTAGATCCCTTATAATCTTCCAATTTATCAGGTGGAATTTCTTTATGTTAGATTTATCCCCTTTCGACAAAAACTTCCTAATTTTCCTTCCAATTTGTTACATAACACCCATCGGGGCCAACATCATTGAGATTTGATTGATAATAATAATATAAAAGGACCAATCTGATCATAATCATTCTACTCATGGGGTTTAACCATTAAGATCCCCATTGGATGAGAGAGGGGAAATAGAAAGGAACAACACAACAACAACACATAAAGGCACAACACAAGACATGGGTTCCTCCTAATAAAATGAACACACGTATTTGGCATGCACAACAACCAATAGGGATGCTTTGCATGCCAAATTGGCATGCACAACAACCACAGTGGAATGGTTCATCAACACAAGGAATGGTTCATCAAATGGATGATAACCATTAATAAGATTACATTGATGCAGTAGCTAATTAACACTCCTATAGAATCATTAGCACAAGTAATGAAGACAAAAGTAGGAAACAAGTATCCTTCTTGTTATCACTCTGTAAATTCCCAGAGGTTATTGTGAGGTAAGAAGAAATCTATCAGAGGTAACCTTAACCAACCACTTTGAAACTGGGAGCTATCCCTACCAGTTTCAGAGAGGGATCTCTCTATGAGTTTTAGATTTGTTTGGATTTTCAAAGATTTTAGGCTAGTTAAAAAAGAATATAACCGAGTTGTTTGTATTGTTTTTAAATGAAATGGATGAATATCATTTACGCTTCCATTCAGATATGGGGTCTGTTTTAAAAAGATGGAGGTCAAAGACAATTTTTATAAGATTCATTTCACAGGGCAAGATAGTGAAACTGCTGGATTCTTTAGAAATAAAAATGATGTATTGTTGAAAAAGGTGAGATATCAGTTAGAACAAAAAAGCATTCAAGAATTTCTTTGTTGTAACATCATAAAGAAAACATTTAAATATGTAAAAGATTAGGAACATAGTACACAATGGAAAATTCTACAACTTTAACTTCTTTTAAAGATTAGATTAGAAAAGCAATATGATAACTGAGAAAGAAAAAACGTTTTTACGAAGACAGAGGAAACTTCACCAACATCTGACATGCAGGAATCTTGTGACATGTCTCTTTGTATTACTGGAATAACCTCTTGATACCAATTATAGAGATTACAACTTGCTTGGGCGTAAATATCAACCCTCAATACTTCTAAGTTTGAAATATTTATAATCAGAGTTACAAATGACCCTGTCATTAATGATCAGGACGTGGCAGACCCTGAATATAACTAACTAACAAGATGCATAAATATAGTAACTGATGATGAAATGCCGAATCTCTCATGCTGATTTTGGGGAAGACCGTTGGTGAGTCATTCAAATGACTTTGACTGCGATGGATGCTAAGTTGGACGAGACCTCTGCCTTTACTCAATCAATTCACACAGCTCATCCCATATTTGTGTGCTTGGGATGGTAACTTTTAATAACCAGTTGTAAATTTCATCCATCTAGGTGTACTTAGCAAAAGTCGGCTTGGTGAGGAAAATGTACTTGATTTCGTGTTGTATGCTGAGGTCAGGCTGCAAAGTATCCAAGAACGCTTTGTCCGTGATGCTGCCTTCTATCCCTGAAAACCTGGAACTGTCTTTGGCCATGATGGAAATCTTTTTCTTATAATCAGATAAAGTCATTAATTTATCATTTAGGACAAGTAGGCCAGGAAGGCCCTTTTTCTGTAAGGCTTCAAGATTGTTAAAAAATATTTGAACTCCAATGTCCATGTTCTGAGATTTCTCCTCCAACTGCAACATTAATCCTCTTTTAGTCAACACTGTTTTTACTTCGAGAATAGTCTATGTTCTGTCTTCAACTTTTAGTTCTTCAAGATCTTCCTTAGTTTTTGAATTTAGAAACTTGATGATCTCATTAGCTACTGAGGGCATTTCATCCAGTTCTCTTCTTATCCTATCAATGGCCTGCCTGCTCTTTAGCACCAGATCATGTTGTTCAAACATGATTTGCACCATGGGCCAAATCTCGTTTATGGACTTGGAGATGTCTGTCCAGATATTTTCCTTAGCCTCTGCTAATGTCTTTCCTGCCACTGTTTGTTTCTGGAGCTGTTGTATTTCCTGCTTAAGCTTCTCTAATGCTTGTCTCTCAACATTGTATCTTGTTTGGAAGGAAGACTTGAGGTCCTAGAGACTTTCAACCTCCATTTTCAGCCTATTGATATATGTTCCTTGTAGAGTCATCTCCTCCATGGACTTTGCTAGCTCCACAGTCTTTTCCAATGTTGTCAATGGTGTTGTCAATGGAATTTCTACTGTAGTGGTTGTTGGCACAACTACTGTACTGACTTCTGCAAGGGGGACTACACTCAATGGAATAAATTCCATTGGGGTTGATTGCTCCTTCTCTTTCACTAACCTTTCCAATTCTTCCTCCCTATCCTTTATCTATGTGTTCTGTTGCATGATCAACTTCAACAATTCCTCTTTATCATCTTCTGCCTCAACTATTTCTTTAGCTTGTGAATCCTCTGTTGGTGGAAATTTCAGCTGTTTTCTCAGAGATGCAATGTCAGCATTATTTTTATTTATCATCTCCTATGCTACCTTTACATTTGAAGGATCATACCCAATCTTGAGCACCAACTCCTCTAAGGATTTTATTCTATTATCCTTTGCAAAAGAGGATATCTTTTCCAACTTCAATTGGGTCTGAACATTGTTTAGAGATATCTGTAACTTTGTTGCTGCAGAGGAAGCACGTGGCAAGGTGGAGAAAACCATTCTCCAGTCTGTCTGTGCAAATCCATCTGATCAGCTGGATGGACTTGTTTGGTGTCAAAAACAATAGTTGACCTTTTGTAGTTAGTAATCTCTTTGGGTTGAGGCACTTGTGCCTGCAGAAATGCTAGATGCATTCTCCCTTTCTTTGTGCCAAAATCTAACAATAGTCTGTGTTGTATTGTGGAGGTTTTCTTCTAGAACTGAGCATAAGTGTTGTTGGTCAGCATCTGGTTCTTCTTTTTAATCATGTCATATTTTTCAAAAATGCTCAGGGGTACAGATCCTTGTGAAATTTGGGTGGTCACAACTATATTCGTTTTCCCTTTTGAAGAAGGAGTGGACACCACCTAATGTTTTCCCTCAAACACTTTGGCAGAGTAAGGCTCTTCCTCACCAGACTTGTGAATAGTATGAGTGATTTTGGGTTATTTGTTGTATACCTGAAAATATTCTGCTGATACCTCAGTGATTGAAGGAGAGGTATCCTTTCTTGGCCTTTTTTCCTTTGGTATTTGTGGAGTGGTAGTTTGTGAAAAAGAAACTGGAAGATCTTCCTGCTATTCAATGTCTACCAAAGTATTTACCTCCCACTATGTATGGTTCACATACGTTTCAATTTCTGGTTTGAGGGTGTGAACATAAGTTGAACTTTTATTTTTGGTTCTCATCTCTGCAATGATCCCACTTGGATCATAATGCCAAATGAAACTGGTGTTGAATTTCATTTCCTTTAATAGTTTATTTACCTCTTCCCCAACAGTTCTACTATTGCAGATGAACGGTCCTATTTGCCCTTTAATCCTCATCTGTTGTTTTTTCTTCAGAGACACAAAATAAATGTCATCTTAATTTATCATCTGACGAATATACTCCAGCGAAAATATTCGATAAGGCACATACTTGGGCAATTTGTACGGAGCTAGTTCACACCCATACACTATGATCTTTGTGTGATTTTGGTATAGGAACCAGTCCCCAGTATTTGCGAGATCCAAAAAGTGAAGAACTCTTTGGATCTCCTTGTTTATCCTTGGTTCTGGTCTTCCACTGAGCATGCCCACCACTGGGTGATAAAACAACTCGATGAATTGTTTGAAACTGAACTCAGTGGAGTTTCTTCTGAGCATCGATGTCCATAGAGTTATTGCTTGTGGTTTTCCATCCTTGTCCATTTTCTGCATGAGAAAGGGAAATTTGTCTGCTTGATAAAACATAAACATGTAGGCCAGTATTGAAGAATACCGAAACATGTCTTCTGTAGGGAAATTTGCTAGTTGCTCGTGCAGGTTCTCGGCCAAAAAACCACTGTAATCAAACTGGATGGAAACTTTCTCTTCAGTGGAGAAAATGGATAGGAAACCTAGGATAGGCTCATCCACCCATTCATCTAAGAAGTAACCGAGCAAACAATAAAGTGTTGAGATAATTTGATTTCCTTTTTCGGAAAATATGGAGGACTGATAGGGAGGATTCTTTTTAGGGAATTGGGCATCTTATGGGAGGAACAACTCAAAGATTTGTGCTCTCTGGGGAAAAGACAGGTTCTGATACATTTCTGTCAGAATTTCGATTGTGAGGGGAGAACAGGGTTTGGTTTTGGGTACTTCCATCAATTGATCGATGGCCTCGGGTGTAATAAGGAAAAAGGTATCTCCAGACAAAGATACTATGGCTCTCTGATCAAGGAGGTAGTGCGCTTGGCATTTGAGAGCGAATTTGGGAAAGTGATAGACTTGGGGAAAAAGATACAGAGGGATACTTGACTGCCAGAGCCCAATTTCATCGCTCGGATCGATGAAGGTGTCTTTGAACCATGACTGTAGCTCAGCAAAGTCAAATTCAGACCTGGTTTCTTAGATTAAATAGTCTTTGTCTGCTAATGGGATCCGGTCGAGATCGACATGAGGTGGGAGAAAAGGATTTTCCTCCACATTTGACTTTTTAATTTTGGACGCCATTGATTTCCACTGGTACATGCACACTGAGCACAGGTTAGTAGGAGAAAGCTAAGGTTGCACGAGATGTTGCAGAGGCGAAAGAGAATGAGTCTCTGATAGGCATGGAGTGTGAGTGGGATGCGAATGACTGAAACGGGGTTGGGATTTAGTGAATGGGTATCCGTTGGGTGAAAAAAGGACGGGTCAGGTGAACAACGAGTATGTGGCCAATAATAAATGGTTAACGGGTCCTTTAGAGCGTGAGAGGGAAGGGTGAAATACGTCTGACGTGTGTATCTAGTTGACGTGCAGAATGGTGATTGGGGGATGAACGAAAATATATGATCTATAACGGTTAGATGGATGGGATGTGTTGACCAGGTCATGACATGGAACTTGCAAAGGGTGGTTTTGGGATGTGACGTCTCTAGATGATGGTGGTGAGTTGGAAAAATGATAGGCGGTAAATGTTTGGAGTGGGGAGCTAAGATGCAATGAGATGATGCCATGTAGGGATGGGCCCGCGTGGACACTGCTTCATTATGGACCCCCCCCCCTCATTGTTAAAGGTAGAAAGGTTGGGGGGGTCTGGGATCCCTTGCTAACTGTTGATTTGAGCAAATCTAGATCAGCCGTTGTTTCGAGCGTGTTTTTTAAACATCTTGTCGGACCCCCCCCCACCATTAAAGGTAGAATGGTCAGGGGGGGGGGTCCGGAATCTCCTGTGGACCGTCCATTTGCACGCTGATGAGATGACCGTAGATCTGAGTGCACACTTTAATCACCTTTTCGGACCCTCCCCCACCATTAAAGGTTGAACGGTCTGGGGGTCCGAAAACTCATCAAAACCGTAGATCTGGGCGCCAACAGCTCAGTCATAGATCTAGGCCCGATATTTAATCTCTGGGGCGCGTTTTAATATATGAGGCCAAACTTAGGCTTAATGACCTTTTTATGGGTTTTGCACACTGCCCCCCTTTCTTTTTTCACTATGGGGTTAGAAAAAACATTTCACCATCAAAATCCTACATTTTTCATTGATCATCTTACACATTTTATTGAAGAGAAATGAACTAACCTATGTCCTAACCTACTCCTTTGCACCTTTATCCCAACTTAAACTGTTGGGCTAAGAAAATACTTTACCCTGGGGTTATTTGACCAAGATTTATTCACTAGCTAACCTAATTTACTTGGCTAATAATAGATAGTATAGCCAAGCTTATTCATTAATCCTAAATACTTAAATTTAAAAGACTTCGCCATTTTTACACTGTATGGATCAAGTCATTATCAATTCATGTGGCTTTATCCTTTTTCTTTTATGCCCTCTTTTTGTTTTTCTCATTTCTTTTCTTTTCTTTTCTTTCTTTTTCTTTTGTTTTTTCTTTTGTAGAATGCATCAATATCTGCAAGTCAAAAACACTGAAGGAACAAAATTACAATCGATAGTTGATCCTATAAATTATAGGGTTATAACACTTTTTTCACTGAAGTAACTACCCTAGCTGGCTCATCAACTTCCATGGTTGCAAATACCAACCTAAACTTTGAAATTATGTTGTGAAAAACATATATTTCAACATTAGCTAAATAGATCCAAGAATTATCTAAGAGAAGGAAGACAAAAGAGAAAGTTTGGTGTATAGTATGAAGAACTGAAGACCATGTTGTGAACAACTATCCTTCGTTAAAAAGTGGAGTAGGAGCTCCCAACCCACTCCCACCATCGATGAGATTTCTAGTTAATACTTCTAATGAACACTATGCAATTGAAAAGTTGTTGATCACCTGCCACATATGTACTGCATTCTCCATAAGTACTCCTTAGTACCTATAACCATGTATCATAGTTCTTACAACACTAATACCTATAAGGAGGGGAACTCTAGAGAACTACAAGCACTTGGAGAAAGTTTCAAAATGACTTCTTTATGGGTTAATGAAGTCGATACCCTAGCTAGAAGTGGAGACCATGGAGGATGTGAGGGTTATGTGATGAGGTGGGACATGTCCCTTAAGATTGTCCTCACTTAAGGAAGTTGAGGTGTAACCATTGATGGATAGTTGGGCACCTAATAGAAAACTACCCCGACTTATTGCAAAAATGGGAGGCTTGAGATATACAAAGTAATGGAAATCTAATCAATTTTAATCTTAGGAGGGATGAAGCATCACGAATCAATGTAGTTACAAAGGGAGGTGTTGACATCCTATAATCATAGGTAACTTGATTCTTCAGTTGTTTATTCGACATTTCCCCCGTGATGAAGACATCTGGTTTGCTAGTCTTGGTCGATTCCTTTTCCCCTCTATCCATATCGCCTGTTACTTCATCACCCTGTTGCATCCTTCATCCACCTCTATGCAACTCACTCCCTTGTCCATTTATCCCATTGGCTACATCTCGCTTGCCACTCATCCCTGCATAAACAAACTTAGGATAATAAAATATTGATTAGTTTAATAAAGTAATTGATAATAAACAATTGATTAAATTAATTAATAATTAGTAGTTAAGTTAGTTGGATTAAGTTAGCATTTAAGTTATTTTATTAGAATTAACATTAATAAAAACAACATTAAACATTAATTAAAGTAAAACCATTCAATAAAACAAATATAAAATAATTTAAAATTTAAATTAATTAAAACATTATAAAAATATATAAAACCAAAATTATAAAACATATAAATTAAAAATAACAATTAAAATAAAACCTAAAAACAAAATAATAATTAAACATAAAGTTAAAAATAAAGTAAAACATAAAACATACTAATTAAAACAATAAAGAAAAACAAAAACTAAACAAATACAAAACAATAATATAAAATATAAATCAAAAAACAAATAAACAAAACATAAAATTAAAAACTAAAAAATAAACTAATCCTAAGTTTAACCCACTATATTTCCCCCGTACAACTCGGACCCCCCCTCACGTCACATCAACACCAAGGGGGTTCGAGTTAGTGGTATTGGGAGCGACAAGTTTCACCTCATGGTGAACTCAGACCCCCCTTCCCAATACCACTTACCACCCCAGGGGGGTCCGAGTAAACCACCTACCCCTCTAAAAACCGTTTTCCCAAATAAAACCGTTTTTTTTCCAGTTTTACCTGTTCGCCTTTCGGGAAGGATTATGGGCCAATGGGAACGAATTTTCAAAATATGAGAGAGATTTTTGTTCAAAATGGGTGGAAGAACAAAAGCCTCTCCCATAATTTACACAGGTGCCAACAATTGGTAGAATCGAAGCCATCTTTGAGCCCCATGTTTTAGTTTTTTGTTTTTCCTGTTTCAGTCATGCTTTTACGGGAGTTGTTTCAGTGATATGGAGGTGAATTTGGAAAAACAAAAAGAGGTTTTTGTCTAGAACATTCTCATATATAGTAACCTCTTTCCGTTTATACAAGTTTCACCATTGAGGAGAAAAAAATGTCTGATTTGACCCTTTTTTTCAGTAGTTCGACCCGTCTTTCATGGCGGACAGTTCAAGATTTTTAGGGATTTTATTTCTATTTTTGGCCAAGGTGGTTGAATTCAACCTCCTGAGCCTGGGGAGAAACTTTTTATAAATTGTTGTAATGTAAATGTGTGGAATATTTAGACTGGCCAGGAAGGATGGCATGGAAATGTCCGCATCCACTGTAAACATGTTCAAAGGTTGTAAATGATTGTTATGGATGAATACAAAGGCATTATGTTTCCAGATTCTTGTGTCGTGATTAAGTGGTGAATTTTTTCCTGATTTAACTTGTCTTTCTCTTGTTTCACTTATTGTTTTTTTTCCTTATTGTTTATAAGAATATTAGGCTCAGGATTTGTCCCAGACACCCTTCTCTGGCTTAAAATAATATTTATGTTTTCTTCTGAAATTAGAATGTAGAATTCAGATAAGCTCTTCTCTACATTTTAAATGAACCTCAATCTATTCTTCTTTTCCCATTTCATAAAATCAAAGGATCCACTAACATGATTACCCTGCCTGGTTACATTTGTCTCAGTTATCCATTCATTTAATCACTTTAACCTTTGACTCCATTTTGCCCAATGGTCATCTTCTGTTGTCCCAACCCAAAATTTCAAAAACAAACTTTCTATCCTCATAACTAGCATAATATCCATTTCCAACAAAGTTATATCATACAGAGAGATCCCTCTCTGAGTCTTGGAGGGCTAGACCCTTGACTCCAAGCGGTTTTGTGGTTACCCTTGCCGATTTTCTCCTCAACCTGGGAAATTACAGGGTGATAACATAATGGCGACCATACTAGGGAGATTTCTCTAGTAGTGCACTTCAAGTTCTAGATCTGATCACTGATGGTGGACAGTGACCAGACATAAGAAGGCTGAAATATTTCACCTGGTGACTCCAACCAGCTCCAGATCAGTTCCAATTTGAAGACTCCACTGGAGGAAGAACCTAAAACATGACAAAGCAATCCAGAAAGATCAGGTATCCGAGTTCAAATTGTATTCAAGACATTGTTGGCTTTATCTGTAATTATATTCTCTCCTATTATAATCATGGTCAAGAGTTTATTGTTGAAATTCATAATGATCAGTTTCAAGTTGAAGAACCTCAAAGGATTCAGCCTTTACCTATAGCTCTGGTACACACTCCAATATATGTAGATAGCCCAATGAGACACAAATCTCATGCTTTATCTCCTACCATTGTTGAAATTCTAGTTATCTATAAGACCATTGCTTTACCTCATGTACCTGCAAAAATACCAGATAGATACAAGCCCCTAGATTTGCCTCCTATTCTCCATGACCTCCCCACCAATTACACCAATAATCTACCCAGGTTTGATGGAGAAAATGTGAAGATCACTGCTTAAAAGCATATCCAAATTCTTGAGGATTTTCTTGATCTGTTTTAGGTGGAAGATGATGATGTCTGCATCAGAATTTTTTCCCTATCATTGCAAGGTAAAGTTAAATATTGGTTTAAGAATCTTCCAACTGTAAGAATTGACAATTTTCATCAATTTACACAAATTTTCCTGTATAGATGAGTGACCATGGGAAATGTCTTTCTCATCCTAGAAGAGTATGACCACTTGAAAAGACAGTCAGGGGCAAAAGTGCAACATTTTTCAGCTAGGTTCAATAAGGTCTATCATTCAATAAGGCCACCCCTAG
>JASDQU010739150.1:98146-115854 GCA_032191745.1 Picea mariana
CAAGGCAAGGTCGAATTAGCATGGTGATGATCCCAATGCAACATCTAAACTCAACTCAACTAGTCAAATAGAAGTGTCAACTAAAAGAGAATATTCTCGAGGTGGAATATTCTCTCCTAAAATATAGGAGACTGGATAATGACTAATTATGACTAATAAACAAGGAATAACCTTAGGAAAAATAAATCCTAGGTGTGTGTGAAGTAACTCCAACACCCCCCGGTGAACATCACTATGGTGAAAATAAAGATTGGGTCCCGGCAACGAGGCCATGTCAGGTACCCAAGTACAAAAGATACACTGAAAATAAAGTGAGGAAAGAGGGAAAAACTCATGGGAAAACCCCCCCTCAAGGTACAATGTATGTAAAAAGAAGAACTACAGCTGTTAGGCAACTGTGTCCTTCACTCCAAGACGACCTCACAGAGAATGGAATTTCTACTCAGTGAAGTTCTTGGTGAAAATGTCTACCATTTGTTTTGCTGAAGGACATAATTGTAAGTCAATGATCCCCTCATGTACTAAGTCTTGGATGTAGTGCATGTGGATCACGATGTGCTTCATCCGCTACCTCTAAACTAGATCTCTGCAGAACTTCAGAGTGCTCTAGTTGTCACACCAAATGACGACCAGCCGATGAAATTGAATTCCCAACTCAGTGAGAAAATGTTGTAGCCACATAGCCTGAATGGTTATGTTAACTACCCCTCTGTACTCTACCTCGACTGAATATAGAGCAATGGAAGCTTGCTTCTTGTTCGACCAACATATAGGCTCAGAACCAAGACTGATTGAGTAACCAGATGTGGACTTGCAATCAATGCTATCGCTAGCCCAGCCAGAATCAGTAAACCCAATGAGATCTAATGTAGAGTCTGTTGCATAATGAATCCCAAAGGTGATGGTGCCCTATACGTATCGAAGGATATGCATTGCAACTTTCAAATGTAGCTCATGCGACTCCTACATGAACCTGGAAACTGTGCCAACTGAATATGAGAGGTCTATTCTGGAGTGTGTGAGATACAACAAGCTCCCCACTAGCTATTTGTAAAGTGTGTTTTCAACCAATGGAGTCTCCCCGCCATCCTCAAGTTTGAATCCTGATAGGAAAGGAGTCGGAGTAGACTTGCAGTCTGTCATGTGAAATCTCTCAAGGAGATCTCGTGCATACTTGGCTTGAGACATTTTGATGCCTGATGCATCCTGACTGATCTCAAGTCTAAGGAAGAAGTGTAGCGGACCCATGTCCATAATCAAAAACCTGTCATGAAGAATCCTCTTGACTGCAGCAATTGCTGAAGTCGAGCAATTGGTGATCAACAAATCATCGACATACAGAACTAAAAGTAGAAGTGAATCAACCATCTTGAGCATGTATACATTTGGGTCTTATTTACAATGTACAATGTTCTGTGACAGCAGGTAGGAGTTCATCTTGGCATACCATGCCCTCGGAGCTTGTTTGAGGCCATAAAGTGACTTCTTCAGTCGACAGACCAAAGATGAGTCCTCCATAAATCCTTGGGGCTACTCCATGTAGATCTCCTCAGAGAGATCACCATGAATAAATTCATTCTTCACGTCCATCTGATGGACTTCCCATCCCTTGGATGCTGCAATGGCAAGTACCATTCGTATGGAATCCATCTTCGCTACTGGAGCGAAGGTCTCATCATAGTCAATACCATGAACCTATTGAAAGCCTTTGGCAACAAGCCTGGCTTGGTATCTACTGATTTGTTCATCCGCTGCAATCTTGGTCCTATAGACCCATCTGCATCTAAAAATTTTCCTCCCAGAAGGAAGGGGAACCAGATCCAAAGTTTGGTTCTTGAGGAGGGATTTGTACTCCTCCTGCATGGTGGATTCCCAAAAGGGATTTCCAGCAGCCTCGCCATAAGACTGTGGATCTGAAGACTAAACCAAGAAAAGATGCCTGGAAGGCAATGGTTCAGTGGAAGTGAGTGCAACAGGAGGCTCCTCGAAATCAGATCGAGTCCTATTATCAGCTGGATCACCTACGAGATCCCCTACATTCTAAAGAGTAGTCTGTGCCCACTTGGGCCTCTACTCTAGCTCTGCAACTGCATCTGGATGCTTCGAATCTGCATATGACTGTACTGACTCTAAATATGAATCCTATGAGTCCTCTAAATCAGAACTCTCATCTAAATAAGAGTCATCATGTGCATGCTCATCATCTTGGACAGGTGGAAGAGTGAAGGTGTCTGCATGTGGTTACTGAGGTACATGCGAGACACTTTCCTCGAATTGGAAACTACGTTCAATGATGAGTTGGTCTGAGGAAAGATCAATAATATGATATCCCTTCACACCATTAGGGTATCCAAAATAAATGCACTTAGAGCTCTGTGGATCAAGTTCCTTCCTCTTTTCAGAGGGAATGCGGGCCCATGAACGAGAACCAAAAATGCGAAAGTGGGTCACTTTCGGTTTGAGACCGCTCCAAGCCTCGTAGGGGGTCTTATCCTTGACAGATCCATGGGGAGATATGTTTTGGATATATGTTGCATAGTTAAGTGCTTCGGCCCATAGTCTCTATGGTAGTGACTTTTCATGCAACACGCAAGATGCCATCTCCTTTAGAGATCTGTTTTTCCACTCAGCAACTCCGTTTTGTTGTAGAGTGTAGGGGACTATATGTTGCAACTGAATCCCTGCCTCATGGAAAAGATTATGGATCTCATGATTTACATACTCTCCCCTGTTATCAGTTCAAAGGACTTTGATCTTCTTTCCGGATTGTGTCTCAACCAAAGCTTTGAAATCTTTGAGGTGTTGAAAGACCTCAGATTTTTTCCTGAGAAAGTAGATCCATGTAAAACGTGAGAAATCATCAACAAAAATGAGAACAAACCTCACTTTTCTGATCGATGGATGTGGAAAAGAACCCATGAGTTCAATGTGGATCAAATCTAAAGGTGTGGAAACTCGTTGAGACTTTCCCTTGTCGAATTTCTCTTGAGGGTGTTTTCCAAGAACACATCCCTCACATACTCCCTTGGAGAAATGGATGTCTGGTATACCATCAACTAATATATGCTTGCTAAGTTGTTGCATGTATCTAAATTCAAATGTCCAATCCTTTCATTCCATATCCTACTACTTTCATCAACATGAGTAAGCAGTAAAGTAGAATCAGGTTCAATGAATTTAGAAAATGTATACAATCTAGACTGATGATTTACCTCACCGGTTGCAACCCTAGAGTTGGTTTTCATGTCGTAGATGTCCATGGAATTTGGTGTGAATATAACTCTCTTTTCGGTGTTGGAATTCGTCATCTGATACATGGAGAGAAGGTTGACAGAAAGCTTGGGAACATGCAGCACATTCTTGAAACTTTCGTTGGTGAGTTCAATCCTTCCTTTGCCGGTGACTTCGACCGAAGAGTTGTCCCCCATCAGAATGGGAGGACCTTTGCATGAATCCAAAGAAGAATATACTTCTTCTTAGGAATCCATGTGATGTGATGCTCTTGAATCTACAATCCAAGCATCGGGAGAGGATTTGATGGCAATCAAGGCATGGCTAGAATTGTCTTTCCTGGAATTCAGATCTTCTGGTTTCTTATTCTTTGCACCTTCGGGGATGCGATCTCCAAGTTTGTTTTGCTGAAGTATCTAAGACATCAGATCTATTTGTTTTTTCATGCATGTGGATTCTGAATGGAATCCTTTGTGACAGTATGTGCATTTCTCTCCTTTTCTTCCCTTTTCTCCTTTGGATCCGGAGGCATCGGTGAAGGGTTTTGTGTACCCTTCCTTCTTCGTATGTGCATGAGATTTCCTCTTATATTTATCTTTATATTTCTGATATTTGTGACTGCCATCATGCATAGTGAGTGCATGCACCCTTGGGACTTTGATTTCGTCCATGTTGATGAGCTTGGTTTTCTCTTGTGTCAAGGATTCGATAAAGTCCTCAAGAGAAGGCATATTCTAGGTGGCTACAGAAGCAAATTTGAAAGTATGGAATGTAGATACAAATACATAAAATTTAGGACCAATCTTGGAGAGAATGGTGAGAACCATTTGTTTCTCCTCTGTTGATTTATCAACCTCGCAAGCTTTGAGTTGCGACAGTAAATCCTTGAATTTTGTAAACAAATATTGGATATTTTCGAAGCTTTTTGGATCCAATGTGAGAAGCTCCACCTCTAGCATGTGTCCCCTCATCTCATCCTATTTTCCAAAGAGCCCTTCCAAGATTTTCCAGGCTTCATTGGGAGTCTTATAGGAAGATATGTGAAAAAGGAGATTGGGAGAGATAAGACTGCAAATTGTTCTGAGTGCCTCATCCATGCGATTTAAGTGCTTGGATTTTTCTATGGTTGATGTCAGTTCTATATATGTATTCATGGTTAACCTATACAACCCTATGGATCGAATATGTATGGCTATTTTCTCCTTCCATGAAAAATAGTTGTAAGGTGTAAGAATGAATTCTTTTTGGAATTACATCTTTTTGTTGTCTTCAATCTTTAGTACCTGCAAAAATAATTTGGTGTATCTTTTTCTTAGCAGTCTGTCAGCTCTAATACCATGTAAATGTGTTGAACCTACACAGAATAGATCTATCTAAACAATAATACACACATTTGCAGAGAGAATTGGAGAAAGAAGAAGAAGGAGAGAAAGAATAGAAACAATTCTCATTAACCGTTATGAATAATGAATAATTTATACATGATATACTATGTATAACTCAATGAGTTCGACTTGAGGTGAACCAATTCCCCATAGTGGTGGTCTAGAGTGATCTGGACACACACCAGCAGTTACGGGAGTGAACTGCCACCTATTCTAGTCTCTCATGCAGTTACGGGAGTGAATTGCCACCTAATTGAGTTAACTAGTCCACTAGTCTTCAGTTAACTGACTGAGCATAGAGTAGTGAGGAGTTAACTCAGGGAATCAAGGATAATGCACCACTCTAGTGATGATACCAAGGAAAGGTCGAATTATCATGGTGATGATCCCAATGTTGCATGGTGATGATCCCAATGCAACATCTAAACTCAACTCAACTAGTCAAACAGAAGTGTCAACTAAAAGAGAATATTCTCGAGGTGGAATATTCTCTCCTAAAATATAGGAGACTGGATAATGATTAATTATGACTAATAAACAAGGAATAACCTTAGGAAAAATAAATCCTAGGTGTGTGTGAAGTAACTCCAACAATGACTTATCAAGGAAAGGCATGGCCAGGCTAGGCATGGCATGTCAAGGCAAGGCAAGGCATAGCATGTCAAAGCAAGGCATGGCATGTCAAGGCAAGGCATGTCAATGCAAGTAAAATCCTGTAAAGGAAATACATGTTAATTCAAGGCAATGCATGCCAGGGAAAGGAAAGGAAAGGAATGTCAATGCAAGGCATGACATGTCAAGGAAAGACATGGAAAGGCAAGGGAATGCATGGGAAGGAAAGGAATTGCAAGGCAAGTCATGGTAAGGAATGACAATGCATGGAAAAACATGGCATGTCAAGGAAAGTTAAGACATGTCAAGGCAAGGCATGGATTTTAAAGGCAAGGAAAGGAAAGACATGTCAAGGCAAGGAATGGCTTGTCAAGGAAAGGCATGGCTAGGCTAGGCATGGCATGCCAAGGAAAAGGAAGTCATGGAATATCAAGGAAAGGCATGTCAATGCAAGCCATGGAATGTTAAGGAAAGGCTTGGCATGTCAAGGAAAGGAATGTCAATGCAAGGCAAGGTCTATCAAGGAAAGACATGTTAATTCAAGGCAAGGCATGTCAGGGAAAGGCATGGTAAGGAAAGGCATGGCAAGGAAAGGCAAGGCAAGGAAAGGAATGTCAAGGCAAGGCATGGCATGTCAAGGCAGGGCAATGCATGGCATGTCAAGGCAAGGCAAGACATGTCAAGGCAAGGCATGTCTTGTCAAGGCAAGGCACGAATTGTCAAGGAAAGGCATGTCAAGGTAAGGAAAGACATGTCAAGGCAAGGCATGGCAAGGAAAGACAAGGCATGGCTTGTAAAGGAAAGGCATGGAAAAGAAAGGCAAGGCAAGGAATGTCAAGGCAAGGTCATGGCATGTAAAGGAAATACAAGGCATGGCATGTCAAGGCAAGGAAAGACATGTCAAGGAAAGGCATGGCTTGTCAAGGCAAGGCATGGAAAGGCTAGGCATGGTATGTCAAGGCAAGACATGGCATGTCAGGGCAAGGCATGGAAAGGAAAGGCAAGGAAAGGCTAGGCATGGAATTTAAAGTCAAGGCATGGGATGTTAGGGAAAGGAATGTCAAGGAATGTCCACACAAGGCATGGCATGTCAAGGCAAGACAAGGCATGGCATGTCAAGGAAAAACAAGACATGTTAAGGAAAGGCATGGCTTGTAAAGGAAAGGCATGACAAGGCTAGGCATGTCATGTCAAGGCAAGGCATGGCATGTCAAGGCAAGGCAAGGCATGGCATGTCAAGGAAATGCATGTCAATTCAAGGCATGGTATGTCAAGGCAAGGCTAGGAATAACATTTTTTTGTGATCTTTACTAACGTTTATTAGAATTGTTGAATGTTTTACATCATTGGAATGACATCTTAGCTGTAACTTATTTGATTATTTTATTATCGTATGTGCACTTTGGTATGATGTAATATGATTATCGTTTCTTTTCATATGTTTTAATATTAGATATATAACAGAGAAATTAACTATTGCATGAAATAAACAATAACTTTTCATTCTAACTGTTTGTTTTTGCAAAACAAGGATCTTCCAAAAGATCCATATCATCCTCAACAAATAGATCTAGATCATGATGTTGGGTCCGATGTTGGGATGGAAGACGATGCTCATGATGGCACAAATACAAATGAAAATGATTCCATTTGCTATGTAGATGATGATGATGACGATCATGATGATCATGATCATGATGGTGATGATAATGTTGAGGCAGTTGTTGGTAGCATCCAATGACATTCATGATCATATAGACTACATCATGGATCATTTTTGATATATTTTTATAATGCCTCTTTTCATGGTTACTATCATATGTATCATTTTCACGGCATCCAATACCATATTATTGAGTTGTATCATTTTGACATGTTTCATGTTGACTTATATCATTTGGACATGACATATCATATTGACTTGTATCATTTTGTCTTACATAATTTATCATTTTTAATTTTAGCATTTGTACATGATGTATCATTTTGACTTGTGTCGACGATTGGACATGTATCATTTTTAGATGATATTGATCTACTGTCATATATATTTGACTTTCACTTGTTTTAGTTATACATGATGATGATCTTATCAATATTCACTCGTCAATTTTTATATATTGAAAGTGGTTGATGATTTTTGGATGCATATTTATTACGTATGATGGTTTTGATTTACTGCTCATGATGGATGTTGTCAAATTCACTTAAATTATATATATTTGAATCACTTGTTTTAATTATAGATGATGATCATTTTATAATAATTATCTTATTATTTTATATATATTGGATGGTGTAGATTCTATTTTGATGGAGATTTAATAAGTATAGTGATGTTGTTAATTTGTATGGATGTACGTTTCCCTAAAAACTTCTTTATAAATGTTATCCTATATAATATTTCAAATGCATTTATATGATTTACTGTATAATCATATAAGTTATTTAAGAGACATGATATATTTAACTAATTAAGTTGAAATAAAAAATATTAAATTAATAACTATAAGCAAAACAAAAGGCATTGTTGGAAGCAAGAAAGGAAGCAACAATGGAAGACAAATTGGAAGCCACACCAGAAGCAAAACTGGAATAAAAGTATATGTAAAACTGGAAGCCAAACCAGAAGCCAAACTGGAAGAAAAATTGGAAGCCATATCATAATCAAAACTGGAAGCCAAACCAGAAGCCAAAATGGAAGCAAAGTTGGAAGGCATATCAGAAGAAAAACTAGAAGAAACACCTGGCGCTAAACTTGGTGTTATTCCTGGTGCCAAACTGGAAGCAAAATTCGAAGCCATTTCAGAAGAAAAACTGGACGTAAAACAGGAAGCCAAAACAAACGCAAAAATGGAAGCAAAATTGGAAGGCATATCAAAAGAAAAAATGGAAGCAACACTTGGCACTATTCCTGGCACTACACCTGGTGCTAAACCTGGCGCTAATCTTTGTGCTAAACTTGGTGCTAATCCTGGTGTTATTTTTTTGGCACTAATTCTGACGCTAAATCTGGCACAATTATAAAAAGTCCATATTGCGTCGCGTTTTGAGCCAGAAAAGGTGTATGATTCATGGAGTAAAATACACTGAATTTTGACGCTATTTTAGGCGCTAATTGCATGTTCTTTTGTAGTGCATGCAAGAAACAAATTATGGAGAGCATCCAAAAAAAGAGATTTTGATATACGATATGTGGCTTGACTTCGAAAGCATGTGTATTTTTTATGAATCACTCATTTCTATGGTTCACTTTTTTATTTACACAATCATGTATATTCTACTATATATATAAATGTAAATTTACTATTACACTTAATTTCTATTGTTGTAGATGGAACATGAACAAGAGTAACATCAAATACAAGTATATGAAGAAAAAATTAGTTTAACTAACCAAATAGAATATCAACTAAAAGTGATGAAGAAATGAGGTATGCACACAATTCAAGTGATGAAAACAGTTCAAGTGATGAATGTCAATCAATATAATTGAATGTTACTACAAGTTATGTGTTTTGGAATATTTGTCTATAAAAATCATGGATTTTATTTAATATAATCGACATAATGTCCCAATTGCATGATGACATGTTACCAATAAATGTAACAATTACACATTAGTTGCATTTTTATTATTGTGGACCTTTACGTTATCTCATTTTGTAGGACGATGGGTATCTTATTCATAAATAATAAAACGGGTTTCTTATTTTATTGCATTTTTGAATGTTGTAAAATGTCGTGTTGTTGATTAATTAATTCATGACTGGTTTACATTGTTACAAATAACATAGGTGTTAATTGGGTTTAGCTCGAGTGGTTTGTGTTGATGGGTGTCCCCCCCCGGCACCCAGGTTCAATTCTCACAAGTGACATGCTAAGCTCTTAAATGATCACACTATAGTAAAATCCTCGACCTTCTACAAAATCTGGTTTACCCTGGGTACCATTCTCAAAATGAGGGGAAGTGCCTGGTGGGTTTCCCTAGGAAGTATTCCATGGAAAATAAATAAATAAATAATAGAGTTGTAAATAATTGGATAACAGATCAATGTAATCATTATATCAAAACACAATAACAAAAATATAAAAACAATATTATTATAAAAAATATTTGATTTTGAGATGATTAATAAAAAAAATGTAAAAAAACAATTAATTAAAATATATGCATATTAGTGCACTATATTCTTTTGAACTCACTAAATGACACATGCCATAAAATAGAAGGTGTTGCATTTTTTTTTATCAATATGAACCAGTTCCCATAAATTAAATAGAAGCACTAGTGCTAACAATTGTGAAAAAACATCGTTACTTTAAGCAACAAAAGGTATAATTGATTATATTTATTACTTTAAGTGACATAACATACGACTAGTCACACTAGTGTTTTACATATAATATACACATTGGTGCTTTATATATAATATATGCACCAATGTTTTAATTATCGGATACACATCGATGCTTAGTAACAAAAAATGACATCAACATCTCACCTCAATTTATGGAAATTTCACTATCCTTAAGTGCATGTGGTAGTACAGGCATTGATGCTACCATCTATAAAAGAAATGGGGTGTAATATTTATATGAGCACCATTTCTTCATAGAAAACAACATGCACCAATGTGTACAATAACAATAAAGCACTGATGTTTCATATGACATAAAATACGGTACCAATGTGTAATAATTTTAAGAGCACCAATGCTTGTTATTGTGTGTGAGCACCAATGCATGTTACTTAAAAAAAAACCATCCCATGTTTTTGAAGAACGCAACAGTGTGTATGGATTAAAATGCATTGGTGCATTTTTTACCAATAAAAGCATCGACAAAAAAACATCCTCTACAACGTTTTCCCTCCCAATTTTTTTTAGTTATATGAAACATCCGTTAAAACCTCAGCTAGGGATAGCGAAGGTTGTAGTGGATTTTTTTTTGAAATGTTTTCCAAATATTATAACATTAAAAACCCCCATTACGTGGTGTTCTCATTATAGTGCCATGAGCATGATGACTACAATTGTAAAGGTGAAAGACATGTTGGATTTGGCCTATGCATCAGGAGGAAGAGCAAGAGTAAGAGAAAGTGGAAGCCCACTACCACCTGAGTCTTCTTGGGGTTGATTGAACAACAAAAGAGATGAGAAAAACTTGAAGACTTAGCCTGCACCATCACTTAAAATAAGAAACAAACCAATTAGTTGGGGATATAAGAAGAATAATAACAAGAGGTCTTGATCAAACAAGATATTTCTTATCTATCACAACTACAAGAAGAGAGGCGATAGCAATGTGAGTTGTTGGCACTCAAAGGTATGTTCATTATGTGGGAATAAAGTCCATATAGTGGAATCTTTCTAGGAGAATCAATATGCATGCCACATGTTAGATTTATTTTAGAGGAAGAAGGACAAGAATACTTATCTCATCTAACACCAAACTCAGAGACATGTGGAGAGACAGAGCATGTCAGGTAGTCCCTATAGCAACATCACTAACTTCTACCACCACTGCAAGTTTAGTGGACATTGGGAAGTGAAGTGTTGGGGACTTCATTCATATATTCACCCCAGAAACTACATATCCAAGAGAAGGTTGTGGAGAGTGAAGAACATAGAATATCAAGCATTGCTTGGATCTCTAATTCCAGGAGAAGAAATTTTCCAAGGAGATATAGTGGAACAAGAGGTCAATTTACTCACCAACAAAGAAAGTAGTTGTGTGATGGAAGTAGGAGAGAGAGGAAAAGGAGATCAAGCAAAGGATAACATCTCTTTTATTGCAAGCTAGTTGAATAATGACTCACGAGTGAATGACTTGTCTTACCAATGACCAAGAATCCTACAACCCATCATGTAAGGGTATGAACTGTAGCCATTCAATTGACGTGGCCATGGAGAATTATTTCCAAGATAATTGGGAATCAATTGGTCCTCGTGATAAGAAGAATCCACACGTCCTCTTATGGGATTGTGATGAAATGGCATAGCTTTATGGGGTCACATTAATCAAGAAGAACAACATTTGACTTGGATTCATTGATTTCCAAGATACACCATATCCAAGACATAGAGGGGGATGGGAATGCATGTTGAGTCCATAGTTTGGATCTAGAGATTTCTCAAAGATGAGAGTTAGTGAGTAGATTGCTTTATTATGGGATCAAACAAGATAAAAAATAGAGCTAGAGCCATAGCCAAGACCAAATCTAGTGACCAAATCTAGATCTAGAGTTATAGTTGTAGCCAGGAGCTAGAGTCAGATCCACATCCGAAGAAGAAAATAGAGGGGACATTGAACTAGATTGGTTTCCTTGAGATTTTGGAGACGAAAAATCCTCTCAATGGGAGGTGTGATCCGAAATGGATCCAAATTGACGAATGGGTGTAAGAATAAATACTTATAATAATGAAATTCGACCATTAACAAAGATTGGAAAGCATTATAAATCAATGAAAACGTAAATGTTGAATGAGACAAAATGAAATGAGAAGAAAAATATGATAATTAAAAGATAAGAAAGAAAAAAGAAAAAAATGAACAAGAGAGAAGGTTGATGAATGGGGAGTGAAAGGCCATGGTTGTTGGCCTTCCCTTACCTCCTAGATCTCACATTTTCTCCTTCACCTTCATTCTCAAGGGGATTTTTGGCCAAGGTAAGAAGATGCATAGAATGCTAAAAGTTCATTACAACTAGAGATTGTTGAAATGAAGAGATTGAGCCCCATTCAAAGTTGGTTTTCCCATTTGGATTTTTAGGGTAAATATTTTTATTTTGTGATTAATTCTCAATGGTTGTGTTAAATTATATGTTAAATATTGTGTAGGTTAATTTGTGTTCCTAGCCATGCAATATGATTTCTATGATTGAATTCATGGCATGAAGAATTATATATGGTATTTATGTTAGTAATAGTCAGAAACTATTCCCCGCTATTGCTCTATGAAATCCAATAGTTATGATTGATCACTATCCATTTCACTCTAACCTCTAATATTAATGGCTAATGAGAATTGATTATTGCAATTTTTTAGCTAAGTTTTCATTATGGGGATTCCTCTTTCTCTGCTCAGACCGTTGGGCACATTGTTGGGTTGTTTTCCCTCACCCACAGGCCATACAAGCTGCACACAATTTGTAGACATCAATTTCTCTCTCCTTGGGCATTTAAACTATTTGATAAGTGTTTTTCAATCTCCCTTGAGCTATATATGTCTCTATTGTTTGTTGGGCATTTAAGTTGCATGTTGGTTGATTTACCAAATTCTTAGGCATTTAAATTTCTTGCTAGTCTATTTACCAAATTCTTGGGCATTTAAATTGTTTGTTGGATGGTTCCCTTAATTTCTAGGATGAATTTCTCATAGCTTGGTCAATTTCCTTCCACTTGGGAAACTTAATTCATGCGTTGGGAAATTCAAAACAATGCTAGTCAATTTGTCATCCCAAAGTCAAATTATTTGTTGTTGGATGATTTAATCCTTGTTGAGTGATTCAATTGC
The DNA here is from genome assembly GCA_032191745.1 of Picea mariana. Classification (NCBI taxonomy): domain Eukaryota; kingdom Viridiplantae; phylum Streptophyta; class Pinopsida; order Pinales; family Pinaceae; genus Picea; species Picea mariana. Next base: position 110,893 of record JASDQU010739150.1, read on the forward strand.
TTGTTAGGAATTCACATAGGACATCTACATGAATTGGGAGGGGTTGCTACTTGTCCACTTTTGTGAGGAATTCATGGGTTTGTGGTCTTATAAATTCTTATTCCTTGGTAGAGAATTTGTGCAGGCCACAATCAGGAATTGAACTCCCTCATTATAGCCACCATTTTGAATTGGAGCTATACCCCAATTTTGAGTGCTACAAACAGTGCTAGTAATCATTCAACTACTAAATCATGTATCCGATCACTAATCAATAAGTATTGAGATGTCAAGGAGGTAGTTTTTTTTAGCTATATCTTTCTAGCTATTCAGGCATGCCACATGTGTTCCTTACAGGTGGAGCAATAACATTTTATGTTTTAAATGGTATCTCTGTTGTTTGGCATATGATTTAATGAGAAATTGCTTCATAATTCAAGTGATATTCCTTTGCATTCCATATTCCAATAAAGTGAGAATTGTCTAGCGAGAGAGAGAGAGAGAGAGAGAGNAGAGACCATGTCTAAAGACAATCAAAGTTGTTAACTGATCAAGCACTTCAATATAGAAAAATGAAGCATATCGATTGAGAGACCCAACTGACTAGTAAAACAAGTCAAGTTGCCAAAAATGATTCGATTTCAATAATAATAATTTTACTTGGCCTCCAAGTATAAGCCGAGAAATATTGTCTCCAAGTCTAAAGAGGAAAATGAATTCCTTACAAAAGATAGGAATGAATTCTTAGAGTAAAGGTACAAAGTATTGGCCAAGCCTTATGGTTATTGATCTCACTTGTTTCTAGCTAGTGGTTGTGGATTTTAGGTTACAACTAGAGAACATGCATTGTAGTCATCAGACTGAATCCTAGATAGAGTTTTGCAAGACAAATTCAAAGGTAGATTGTTATTACAGGGTTCACCAAAGCTAGAAAATCTTGATAAACCACCCTGAATAAAGATTCAAAGATCATTGTACGGGATAGATGAACAAAGGCCTAGTAATCTCTAGAAGATACAAAACTCTATACAAACCCGAGAACAAATATTAGAAGATACTTCATAGAGAATCCATATTGGTGAAGTGAGTGAACTATAAACCCCTCGTTTATAGATCACTCGTCCACTTGTTTTAATATACAATCATCCATCTCTTCACTTAGTGACACAGACCCCCACCTCAGTTGGGTCTGCTTGACCTCCTGGTCTTTGGATCTTCAAATTCCCAAGCCAAAATGGCTCCTTGGTCCCCATTGGAACCCTTCAAAAATATAACCACATGTCTCCTCTTATATGCTCCGCCCGCGCGAACATGCACTAGACGCGAGACTACACTCCACATGACCACTAGCATGACCACAGACTTAACCCCAAAGGCACATTGGGTTTCGCGATTTCGGGACTTCCATTGCGAGTCACATTGCCTCTTCTGATTCTCAAAACCCCAAAATGGGCTAACAGTTCCTATATCTTCCCTTAAGTCCTTCACCGATGTGACCCTAGGCTGCGACCTGGGGCCCAACCTTCGAGCGTGTCGGGATTTCGCGTGTCGGGAAATTACGATCTGACTTTGCTCCCTTTTCCTAATATTCGAACCCACAAAATTCCTCACCACAGATCAACGATCCTGACTCTTCCACAATCTGACGGTCCAGTTTGTGTTGGGATTTCACATATTGGGACTCCCAAGTTATAGCTTCCTCCACACTCCTGACTCCCGAAATGTCAATATCTTGGAGCGCCTAATCAACAGCTCACGCTCCTATGGATCTAAAGGCTTCTATATCTCCTGAGCTTGCGAGTGTTGAAAGACACTCGACCTTATCCTTCCCGCAGATCTACTAGATCTGACGATCCACGAAAAATCGATGCTTCTCCCTCTGAGAATTTCCATCATCCGTTCAGGCTCTCAATAGTTCCTTGCCAAATAACTCGACGTCTTTCCTCTTGAGCTTGGTTTCTACGAGGTGACTTCGACCCTCTTCTGTCCTATGGACTTTCTAAGTCTCTATCTCTTCTGAGCTTGATTCTTGCTGCAAACTCGAGGATTCTAAGGGATCCTGCACGCACTCCTTGTGGCCTTCACGATAATCTTTGATTATCTAATATCTCCAACTCTGCACACTCCTTGCGATAGAAGTTCTTCAACCACTCACTTGGTTGGAAAAGTCTAAGACTTCAACTTGGCCTGCACACACTTTGCACGGCTCTGTGCTATACTTGCACTTATGTTGGTATAAGAACAACTCTATCTCTCCTAAGTTTTTCTGAGGTAAAAAATAGAATCTTGTCAATGCACTCCTTGTAGACCTTCACTGCACTCTTTGCAAGAATTATCAGGACGAGAAGAAATTGAAACTTATACTCTCCCTCTCACAGACTTCATACATTCAACATTAAATCATTCACATAAAGCATTGAAACAAATGCATAACCAAGCATATAAGCAAACTGTAAACATACCATTCAATAGATGCAAACAGTAACCATAACAACACCATGAAATTGGATCAAAGCATTCTTATATTAATTCAAGTGCTTTTGTACATGGTTTCTATATCAAAAACTATCTTCTCAAACAACTTCTACAAACTTTGTTCTTCTCTTCTCTCCTATGCTCTCTTGATATTTAGCTTCTACTCTTACAATTGAGAATAATAATACAATACATACAAGGGATCTTTCTTGAGTTTTCCCTCCTACAAATCTAAGCTATCTTATTGAAATTAAAGACTACAACTACTTTACATTTATTACATTAAATTATTCCAACCGATAGATGAGAGCAACGCTCAAGATCTGCATTAAAATCCCCAAAACATTTAAGAGCAATTACATCCTTTCAGCTATTACATTAATGTTTCATCTTTTAAATTTTAAAATGTCTTTAAAATACATGTTGGTGTATATCCAGTTGTCCTCCACTTGCGCTTTGTTGGCGATGCTCCTACATCATACTCCTTTGGCTGAAAAATTTCATGGAATCCTATCCATGAGCTCCTGCACCGTCTGTCCATGTTTCTGGATATCTTCTTCACTTTCCCAACTGGCATCCTCGATCGGGTATCCCTTCCATTTTATCAGATATTCAAAATATGTCTTCCTTCAGGTCTTCTTTCCAACTCTCTGATCAATGATCTTTTCCATCTATGGCTTTTCAGCTACAACCATCTTCTTGACCCACTGAAATTCCTTTTTATTCTCTTCTCCTCTCGCTTCATCTTCTCTATAAGGGTACATATCGGCTATGTTGAATATGGGTGATATACCCACATCATCTGGAAATTCTATCTCATAAGTATTTTCCTCAAATTTCCTCAAAATCTTACATGGCCCTATCTTTTTCATCTTCATCTTATTATATGTTCCCTTTGGGAACCTCTCTTTTCTTAGATGTGTTAAGACCAAATCTCCCACTTCGAATTGAAGCTCTCTCCTGTGTTGATCTGCTCTGTGTTTGTATTCTTGGTTGGAACTCTACAATCACTCTTTGATCTTACTATGGAGCTCCTGCATCTCTGCAGAAAAATCTTCCACTCCAACACTCCTGAACTCATTCTGCTCTAAGTCTTTCAACTCAAATACTCCCCTTGGCTGCATTCCATAAATTATATGGAATGGGATTTGTCCTGTGCTCTGGTTTGGTGAGTCATTATATGAAAATTCCGCTTGTGGCAGAATCTGATCCCACTAACTGTGATGTTCAGCTACTAAAATCTTCAATAAGTCTCCCAAACTTTGATTTACTACCTCAGTTTGTCCATCCATCTAAGGGTGATATGTTGAGCTAAAAGATAGATTTGTCCCCATCTTTTTCCATAGTGTCCTCTAAAAATGAACAACAAATTTGGTATCTCTATCTAAAACAATACTCTTGGGTAAACCATGAATTCAAACAACTTCCTTGAAAAACAGGTTTGCAATGTGTGTTGCATCACTAGTTTTCTGACATGGAATAAAATGTGCCATTTTTGAGAATCTGTCGACTGCCACAAATATGGAATCACAAACTCTATATTTCCTTGGCACTCCTAGCACCAAATCCATGCTTACTGCATCCCATGGCCTCTCTGGTATTGGCAATGGTTGATACAACCCTATATTTTGTCTTTTCCCCTTTGCGTGCTGCGAGATTCTACATCTATTGACAAATTTCTTGACATCCATCCTCATACCTGGCCAATAATACAAACTGTTCAATTGTGCAAATGTTTTTTCATGGCCGAAATGTCCAGCCAATCCCCCACTATGTTTTTCCTTCAAAATGTTTTCTCTCATAGAACTCTTTGGGATACACAACTGATTTCCTTTAAACAATAGTCCATCCTGAATTAAATATTCAATCCATTGTCTCCTATCTCTCAGAACAGGATTCTCGCATGCTTCATAAGCGTCCTTGAAATCTGAATCATCTCTGTACATTTCCTTAAGGCTATCAAAACCTAAGGTCTTCGCTCAAAACTCTTGCAGAATCAAACATTTCCTACTCAATGCATCAACAAACTTGTTAGCATTTCCATAAATGTGATTTATAACAAAAGTAAATTTTTGCATAAATTCAACCCATTTTGCATGTTTCTGGTTCAGTTTTTCCTGTCTTGTTATAAATTGTAAGGCCTGGTTGTCGCTATACAAAACGAACTCTTTTGGAACCAAGCAGTTCCTCCATTTATTCAATGCCTGTATGACTGCATAAAACACATTGTCATACGTGGAATATTTCATCTTGGTCTCATTCAACTTCTCACTGAAGTATGCAATTGATCCGGATTATTTTCGGCACGAAATGAGAGCAGAGATATAATAAATAAATGCACAGAGATATTGCAGATATTCAATAATATAACAGAAATGTATCAGAGATGCAACCATAAACACAGATATACAGTAATACACGATTTCTATTAATCAAAGAAATGTACAGAGACTGTAAAAATATAGAGTGAAAGACTCGCTAGAATGGTGGCAGCTTATCTCTGAGAAG
>JASDQU010739151.1:9986-29073 GCA_032191745.1 Picea mariana
TAAATACAAAGGGGGAGACTATTACCCTTATTATTTTACTTTATGTTCTAATTTCACTTTGACTTAGGAGTTTAAGTCAAAAGTGAAATATGTCACTTAAGTCATTAAAGTGACATTTAATTCACTTTGTGGGTGCATACCAATCCAAGGAGGAGGGAACACTTTTGTAGAGGGTGCCATGTCCCAAGAAAGAGGGAAATAGCTTAGTAAATTTTAAGTGAGCAAAGGAAAAGGAAAAGGCATCTCAAAGGCAAAGTTAAAGGGACAAGGAAAGAGGCCAAGGAATTAACAAAGGAAGAAGAGTGCACCAAGGAAAAGGGTGCCTAGCTTCGAGGGGATAGTAGGCACATCTTCAAGGGACTCCAAAGCATCCAAGAAGGGTTGTTATTGTACTAGGTTCACTTGTATATGTTTTCCTTGTTGTACATTTTGCTTTGAGATCTTCTATTTACATCTATCTCCAAACTGGTTTTCCCGGGGGCGGGTTATCTAGGGTCATGTTGACCAAAAATACATGTGTCAAATTTCATGCATGCTTGTATGTGTAGATAAACATTTAGAGTTGTAAATATAATGAGGAGTGTTATTTGTTTTGAGTATATTTTATGTGCTAACATTGGGTTACTGAAACACTTGCAAGGGCACCTCAAAAGAGCACTTAACCAATAAAAATTGTGAGGAGAAAGTACTTGATTGTTTGATGTCCTAAAATAGTAGAAAAGGATAGTCTTGAAGATAAAACTTAGATCCCAATAAGAGTTCAAAGACAAACCTATTGGGAAACCTCATAGTTCCTCAATTTTATTCAAGCTAGTGTTGACCCCCCATGCCTCTCTGGTTATCCTGATTATTTTGTTAATGTTTTCAACAATATAGTCTCTGACTCCATTCAACAATTTAAGCGCTTTCTTGATTGGCTTTGAGGTTTCTGGAGTACTTGGAGGAGTCATTTTTTTTCGAAAGTATGGCCAATGGCCATGCAAACAGTGATTTGGGAATCGATGCCTCCTCAAGATCACATATTGTATTCTTCAATTTAATGGTTTGCAACTCTTGCTCTGAAATTGAGTGGGCAAGAACATCTCCTATAGAATGATGTAGTTTCATAAATCCATATGATCCAACTCTCGAGACATCGACTATTGACCTTAATTTCTAAACTACNTTCTGGAGTACTTGGAGGAGTCATTTTTTTTTCGAAAGTATGGCCAATGGCCATGCAAACAGTGCTTTGGGAATTGATGCCTCCTCAAGATCACATATTGTATTCTTCAATTTAATGGTTTGCAACTCTTGCTCTGAAATTGAATGGGCAAGAACATCTCCTATAGAATGATGTAGTTTCATAAATCCATATTATCCAACTCTCGAAACATCGACCATTGACCTTAATTTCTAAACTACCTTTTTGTTTTTGATACTGGCCTTCTCTATCTACAATTTCTTTTCGTCCTTGTTGTATTGATCATTGTGCAACATCAAGGACTGCTCCTCAAACAACATGGGTTCTTATGTTGCAAGCTCTTGTGTATTCTCCTGGATTTTCAAAATTCTTCAAGCTGCCCAGTCAGTTAGCTTTGTACTATCGATTTCCATATCATCAACATTTCATGGGCTTCCTAGATCTTGCAAATTGTCTCTATTTGGGCTTTGTTTCTATTGGGACATTGTATGTGCCCATTCAATATTGAAATGAGTTGGTTTCTCTCCACCTTCACCTCCAACACACCTGTCATTACTCTCTTCTTTGTATAGATTCTACGGTTGTGTTCTTTTCCCAGAGGATGAGCTCTTATGTGGCTGAGGATTGGAGGAAGAATGGACATTAGTACTTCTTTTCCCCCTTTGTCTTGATTTGCTCTAGATTTTTTTATTTGAAATTATTTCTATCGACAAGTCATCATTGCATCCATTCTTATCCTTTTTTGCCGAGGGATTGTCATCGGCTTCTTCATCAGATGTCGTGAAAATGTCACGAGAAAAGACCCTCAGGGTCAAACCTCCCTAGGGGTTGTGCTTATTTTAGATTAAAGACATTAAGTGTTTATGAGACTTCTTTCAAATGCACCAGATTCTTGATGATTGTGTCTCCAACTCGATAAGGAAATGTAATGAATTTATTTTTTCTCTTCCTATCAAATAAAGTACATCAGACTTTATACTACTGGAAAACTTTTGCGACAAAATATCTATTGCAGAAAAATATAGGGAGTAGAAGGGGTTTTTCTTGACAACCATACAACCAGATGTATGTATGGTTTTCCTCTTGAATGCAAATGCTCTTTCCCTTGAGAAATTCCTCAACTTTCTGAGTTATTCTCTTGGGCTCTTCCCCAACCAACATGTGTATGAACTCTCTAACAATCCTATATTTAACAATGTAAAAATTGAATGGTGATTTATGTTTGCATAACACCAGGTGCCAGAACTGAACTAGTTCATTGTGTGTATTCACATTCGCTTTAACAGGGAGACCGTCAAATACATTGTAATAGACAATTGCAAACACCAAATATGTGGCCATGAAAATTATTTGAGTACTTAAGTAGTTACTCAACTAAAAACTAAGTTCATTTGATATCACCTCTACCCAATCAAAGATGACATCCTTCAAAAAGGAAAAGTACAATGCACATAAAGTTGACATGGGTATGTGTGAATTCGAATCCCACCCAACCACACACATGAACAACCATGAAAATTCCTGGTATGGTTCTTGTAGAAAAGTTATATCAATTGTTGAAAGTCACTCGACATTTTTGCAAACAGTAGCAAAAAGTTTCTCAATACATTGGAGCCACCTGCCCGAGAGTCCAGAAAGGCATCTACATTGACAAGATTAATACTTTTATTTGTAGAAGGAAGACAGAGCATTTTCTTGAACACCTTCGGAGTAAGCATGATTAAATTCTTTTCTTTTGTTGTGACTTTAATCATTCTTGTCCTGGAATCAAACCTTCGAGCACACTAGGATACCAGTTCCTTGAAGTTGAAAACTTCAGGTACTCTACCAATGTTGATGAGCCCCATGGTGTAGAGTCTATCATTTTTCTTCTCTTCTAGACTCTTATTCAAGAACCCAATGGTAGGAAGCAGACCAATGGAAATTATTGTCTTGTCTCACTAGTGAATTGACAGTATCACCACAAAAAGGAGCCTTTTGTCTTCTACTTTCCATACCACTGTTTTTTTAATGGATTTGATATCGGTGAACCTTACGAATAATAGATTACCGAGCTCCAATTGCCATAAAACCAACTACACGACATATATTTACTAGAATTTCCTTTCCACACATATGAACTATCTTTGGAACATGTGTAATCATAAATAGAAACCATTAAGTAGCTCATAGAAAAGTGGGACATTTACTTTGCATTAGTCCTAATCATTGCTCTTTCTTTGCAAATTATAAGAAATCAACCATTCATAGATGCTTTGATTATAATGAAAATTACCTGCCTTGTCAGAATCCGTGCTGAAAAATGTGCAAAGGAAGAGAATTGTAGAAGGTATGGCTATGTTGAGTGCAAAGATATGATGGAAGGAAAAGGTTCAACACAAGGTGGAAAATGGCTAAGTAAAGAGCCTTTTGATGAAGAGTTTTTTGGAAGATGGATACATCTTGAGTTAGTACATCATTTGCATGAGGGACATCTACAACTTCAATACCATTCATCAATTTACAGTCCTTGTCATCTGACAGTCTCCATGAAGTTGATGTCCATGTCATATTCTTGAAGTTTGGAAAGGGAGTTTGTCCATCAACCTTCTCTAAATTGTTGTTGAAGAAAAAATGTTACTAGAGGATGTGGTACATAAGCTATCAGTACAAGAACACTGTTTTATTTTTCTATTTTCTATATGTGTGTTGTTTTAATGCACTTTGATATACATCAAAGTTATGATAGTATAATACGAAGGTCAAATTGCTTTAAGGCGAAGTGCATGGGGCGTATTTACTAAAATTTCCTTTCCACACATGATTTAGTTATGGAATATGGGGAATGTAAATAGAAACCATTAAGCAACTCGTAGAAAAGCGCGACATTTACTTCACACAAGTCCTAAATAACCTCTATTTTTTTCAAAATTTGAGCAAATCATTGTGCCATTAATGACTCGATTATTGTGCAAATTATGTCGATTTTCAGAATCATTGGTTCAGAACCATTGCAAATGTGAAGGTGCATAAGTGCGGGAGGATCAATGGTATGAATTGTCCACACAAGGGTTGAAAATAGAATTAGAACAAGTCTTGGTTGTGTGGGGGATATACCTATGTCAAGTGTGCAGGTGTGGAAGATATAGGTGCGTGAAGTGTGGGGATATGGTGATGGAAAAAGACTCCGCACAAACTGAGAAATGGGTAAGTAAAAAGTATTTTGACTAAGGATTGGGAGAAGAATTTTATACAAGATTTGCATTGAAAATTTTGTACTAGAGTAGCCGGTACATGTGATACTAGCATGAAAATGATACTTTCTTCTTCTAATTTCCATGCTTCTGCAAATGCTATATAAAATTCTTGCAACAATCCACTTTGTTTCATAAATTTCCCTATCAAAAGGCATTTTCTACGTAGTGTTTTTTCACAGTTTGTGCAGTGTTTTACATTAACTATATGCACCCACTTCGCGCAACCATGTCTTCTGCATGTGTGCACTTCATGAGGGATATTTATAGCTTCAATACCAATCATCAATTTACAGTCCTTGTCATCTGACAGTCTCTAGGAAGTTGATGTCCATGTCATATTCTTGAAGATTGGTAAGGGATTTTTCTCATCGACCTTCTATAAATTGTTGTTGAAGCAATATTGTTATTGGAGATTGTGGTACATAAGTTGTCAACAAAAGAGCTATGGTTTCTTTTTATATATGCTATACCTATGCTTTTTTTAATAGAATTTGATATATGTGAAAGTTATGAATAGTACATTGTGGAGGTCGAATTGCTTTAAGGAGAAGTGCATGGTGCATATTTACTAAAATGGCCTTTCCACACTTGAATTAGTTACAGAATATGGGGAATGATAAATAGAGACTATTAAGTAGGTCATAGAAAAACACGACATTTAGTTTGCACTTGTTCTAAATAAATTTCATTTTTTTGCAAATCAGAGCAAATCAATGTGCCATAAATGACTCACTTATCGTGCAAATTATGTGGCTTTTCAAAAACTCTAGTGTGGAACCATTGCAAATTTGAAGGTGCAGGAGGATTAATGATATGAATTGTACACACATGGGGCAAAAATAGAATTAGAACAAGTGCTCACTATGCTAGGGATATACATGTGCAGAGTGCAGAGGTGTGGAAGATATAGGTGCATGGAGTGTGGAGATATGGTGATGGAAAAAGGCTACGCACAATGTGAAAAATGGGTGAGTAAAAAGGCTTTTGACTAAGAAATTTTTGAAAAATAGTGGATTGGCAGAAGAATTTTATACAAGATTTGCATTGATAATTTTGTACTAGAGTAGCGGGTAAATGAGCTAGTACCATAGAAGGCTCCTTTCTTCTTCTAATTGTGATGCTTATACAGATATTATATAAAATTCTTACGCCAATCCACTGTGCTAAAAAAAATTCTTATCAAAAGGATTTTTTACCTAGCGATTTTTCATAGTTTGTGTAGTGTTTTTCATTAATTGTATGTGCCTACTTCGTGCAACGATGTCTTGTGCTTGTATTCACTTAGCATAGGCACATTCCTTGCATAGGAAAGAAAATCTATTTCTAGTGCTTGTTCTGAGAATTCATAGTAGCCATCCTCTCACACTCTGCATCACACGATTGTGACAAGACATGCAATCTTCACGATAAATGACCCATTTATAGCATGTTGATTTCCTACAATTTGGGAGGACAGGGTAGGGATTTAGACATTTATAACTAATGCAAAGAAAATGTCCTACCTTTCAACGACCTATCCAATAGTGTCTATCTATGGTTACTTGTATTTTGAAGGCAATTGATGTGTGGAAAACAAATTTTAGTAAATGGGCATGATGCACTTAGCCTTAAAGCAATTCAACCTCTACAATGTATTCATGTTTGCAAATTTTCTAGCCAGAAATTTTTTACTTAGTCATTTTCCATGTTGTGTGAAGGATTTTTCCATTACCATGTGCTCTCACTTCGCACAACTATATCTTCCACACATCGGCATTGAGCCATTTTTTAGGTTGTGTAGAGTCTTTTTCCATTACCATGTGACCGCATTCTGCACAACTACATCTTTCACACGTACGCACTTCGCACATGTATATGACCTGCACAATCAATAGTCTATTTTAAACCCTTGTTCGAAAAATTCATAGGATTCATCCCTCTTCACACCAGTTCCTTGTTTTCAACTCTTACCAACAAAATTCATTTTACTTATGCTCCCTCATTTCCGCACTCTAGTGTAATGTTTGTCTTTCGACAATCTCCAAATTAGACGCATTTTTACGTTTCCATTTTTCAAGTTGTGCACGGGATTTTCCTATGACCATATCTTTGCAGTGCACACAACCATATCTTCAGAACTTGTGCAGTCTATAGAGATGTATCCCGCACATGCAAGACTTGGTCTATTTTCAGCCTTTGTTCAGAGAATTCATATGATCAATCCACCTGCATATGAACATATCTACACCTGTGCACTTTTTCACTCCACACACCTATATCTTCGGCACTTCAACATTTCACACAGGTATATCCTGCACACAACCAATACTTGGTCTATTTTCAACACGTGTGTAGAGAATTCATACAACTCACGGTGCCACACTCCCACACTTCCGCACTTCTAATACTTCAAATAGTTACAAAATGACATTTTTTGTTTGTAACCCACCCAAGAGAGTAGAACTTGCATTTTAATTGATTTCCTATGTATGTAAATTTAGGATTCATGGTAATGTGGACCAAGAAAAGTTATTATAGTTGCTAGTTGTTTTTAGTTCTATTCGGTTGGTCATTACATACAAGTTACTAAAGTGGGACATAATGATATAAATTGTTTATTTTGAAATCCTAGGATGCACTAATCTATAAACTGCGGTGGATATTCCACTGGAACGGTTTGTCACAGTATATCTAATAAAATACTGAAATCTTTACTATTAAGGTTATTTTTGCTTTAGATCTCCAAAATATTTAGTTACTGATTTTCTGCTTATGCACGAAATAAATAAAATGGGAAAAAATAGAGAACAATAAAATACAATCACACCATCCACAAATAAACACAAGATATAAGTTGGGAAACCCAATACGGGAGAAAACCCAGCTAGAAGGTGAGGCCGCTCTGCTCTCTTTTCTCTGGTATAGAAAATGATGCAAATACAAAGAAAGAGACACTATCTATGGAGTTGCCTTTAACTTATGTCATGTATGGCTACTACATAATATCTCCTCCTATGTTATGCTCACAGGATACCACCCTTATATGCTTTGCTCAACTATGGAACAAGATACAATGGAAAATAATGGAACCCCTTATCCTCCTAGTGGCCTAGTATTTAACATAGCCCGATAGCCATCTAGGGGTAGGTTTTTTAGTTCCTCAACCCTCAATTGTGATAGGGTTTTGAACCTTCTAGAACATTCTTGAAATTACATATGTGGCTATCCCCATATGCATGAGTGAAGGGGGATGAAGTGGCATCCACTCGTAACATGGTGTTCAACACGGTAGGTCAACTTGCAAGAGGCATAAATTTTTCATATGAGCTCTGATTGACACAATTTTTTGCAATGTTGGAAAGGTATCGATATGTATAATAGTGCTTCAAGGTCCAAGCTACATCGGGAAAGTTTTAACCCCAAAAATTGTTGTTTGATTCCTCAAAATGGCCCGGGAAGGTTCCAAACCCCAATTTTCCAAACTAGGACCTGCCACTAAAATGGTCGTGCAATCTAATAACTCCAACTTTTTCCACTTTGAAAGGATCAAGATCGATGACAAACAATATAATGATCCAATCTGGATCATACCTCCCATTTAGGGAGGCTTTTGGTCCCCAAAATATTTACTGAATGAGGCGAATAAATTTTTCCTCTACCTTCTCCCTGAAGTACCACTTTGCTTTGAATCGAAGTTTTCCTTTCAACCCAATTTTTCAAAGGTCATGTTTCCCTTGTCTTGTACTTCTGGATTGCTTCTGAAAAATTGTGTCCTGTACTAACTCTTCTTGAGAATCTGGTGCTAAGTCCTCAATGGAAGGTAGGACCTGCTCATCCTCCTAATCCAACATGGAAGTTTCATAGAGTTTGATATTCTCCACATTCACTAATGAGTAATGGGCATGCATGGTGGTAGACTGAGTCTGTAGGCATTATCTCCTACCTTTTACAATACCTCAAAAGGACCATATTGTAGAGCCTTGATCTTCTTACTAGGACCATGTAGTCTTTCCTTATTTATCTATAACCCCCATTCTAAATGTTCTCTCTGTTTTGTGTTGGTCATGTCCAGCCTTGTACTTTTCCTATGACTTATTCAATATCTCTTTTACTTGCAAATGGATCTACATGATCTTTTCAACATTTTTTTCTACTTTTAATGCATCTCTTATGAGGTCCTACCTCACTCCTCCTTGTTGTACACATACAACATCTGAGTGTGAAGGTGACAAATATCCAAAGAAGGTTTCAAAAGGTGACTTACTAGTAGAAGTGTGGACTGCTCTATTATAATATTGTTGTATATAGATCATATTTTCATCCCAGGTCTTCTGATGCTTTTGATTGTAACCCCTCAAAATATGCACCAAATTCATGTTGATTACTTTTGTTTTCTCTTTTGTCTATGGATGGAATGTTGTAGACCTCTTCAAATTAGTGCCCATATTCTCCCACAATGTAGTCCAAAATGCATTGAGAAATCTAGTATCCCTATCTAAGATTATGCTCCTTGGTATCCCAAAGTGCACCCAGACCTATTCAAAGAACTTGTTTGCTACTTTTTGTATGTTGATGGTATTTTTACAAGGCATGATAATGCACATTTTTTAAACCTATAAACTACCACAAATAGATAGTAGTGTCCCTTCTTGGTTGTTGGTAAACCTCCCACAAAATCCATGGAAATACTTTCCCAATGTCGAGTGGGAATAGGTAAGGGATGGTATACACCTTGCTTCCTCTTACTGGGCTTGTTGGTACAACAAAGTATACATCCTCTAGTATATTGTGCTACATCTTCTTTCATTTTGGGACAATACACATACCTCTCTAAATTGGAAATTATCTTTCCGACACCAAAATGTCCTGCAACCTTGGAGGTGTGAGCATCTCTGATAAGCTACAGTTGTTTACCTTTAGGGACATAGAGCTTGTCAAGATTGTAGACTAAACCATTCTAGAAATGATATTTAGTCTTTTCGTCACCTTCTTCTATATAAATTTATCCCTATAGCTGCTGAAACACCTCCTTGAATGCCTCATCTTATGTGTATGCCTCTTTATATGCATCATGGGTAAAAGGCTCCTTGTGCATCAAAGTTCCCAAAGTTATAATCTTGGATGTGGGTCGTTGTGAAATATTTTTGCCAACTTATTTGTGATACCTTTCTTACACTTTATGACCAAATGAAATTGTTGTAAAAACCCCACCCACTTGTAATGCTTGGTTTGTTGTAGCTTACTCTAGGTCTGCAAATACTGTATAGGTCGGTGATCTGTGTGGAAGATGGTATCCTTTCCATAGGATAATGCTTCCATTTTTTGACAGCTTGTACCAAGGCATAAATCTCCTTGTCATAGGTAGGGTAGCTAAGAATCGCCCCATGAAATAATTTAAAATGATAACATACAAGCCTTCCTCCCCATATCATTACTGCTCCCATGGAATACCCACTTGCATTTGTCTCCACTTCGATGGGATTCTGAAAGTTTGGTAGTGCGGGCACTAGTGCTTGACTGATCTTTATTTTAAGCTCATCAAAGGACTTTTGTTGATTCTCCCCCCACTGGAAACTTTTACCACTAGCTGTTATGGTGTGGAGTGATGCATCTACCACTACAAATGAAGCTATGAACTTCTAACTTCACTGACATTTGTAAGAACTGGCCATTTCATGATGGCCTCCATCTTTGTGGGATCTATATTGAGCTCCCCTCCACCAATAACATACCTTAAATACACCAAATATTATTGAGCAAACTTACATTTATTGAGATTTGCCAAAAAATGGTGTTTTTTCAAATTCTCTAACACCTGCATCAGATGTGGTATGTGCTCCTCTCAGGTAGCGCCATAAACCATCATATCATGCAAATAAATAATAACAAGTGAATCTAGATAAGGATGTAAAACATCATTCATTAGTATCATAAATGTAGTTGGTGCGTTGCATAAATTGAATGGCATATCCAACCACTCATACAAACCTTTCCTTGTCTTGAAGGTGGTATTCCAGGTATATTCTTCTTTGACTCTTACCTAGTGATACCCTGATTTCAAATCCAACTTGGTGAAGTACTTGGCATGTTGCATATGGTCCAACAGATCATCAATCCTTCGTAAAGGGTACCGATTCTTTAGTGTAATCTTGTTCAATGCCTTGTAATTGATACACAAACCTTTCTCCAACAACTCCTACCACTGCTTATTTACTTCATTCGCTTCTAGAACATACTGTCTATACAACCCAATATTCGACAATGGGGAGTCTAGAAATAATTGTATTTTGTGCTCCATATCCCTCTTAGGTGGTATACCTTTAGGCTCCTTGAACATTCCATTGTATTCCTATAGAAAATCCTCCAAATGATGTTTATGTTCTTTAGTACACCCCTCTATGGATGCCTTCACTCTCATTGACTCATCATCAAACTGATTTTCTCTTAAGAAAAGTAAAACACAATTCTTACTAGAACTAATCAAGTTCTTGGCCTAGTTGGCACTTACTAGTGAGATCTTTGACTTGCCTTTGTGTGCGTTAATGATGTAGGACTTCCCAACCTTGTGTTTGAAATATTGTTTTCATTGAAGTCAAAGATAGGGGAGCCTAAAGATGTCCAAGATAAATATTACAAGACTACAGATGTCCAATATAAATATTGTAAGATGGAGATTGTTGAAAGTATTATTTTTGGATTTTTAATGGTCAGTTTGGATACCCCATATTTGAAGGAATTTTTACCCTACATACCTAGCTCAAATGGGAGAATAATTTATATGGTTGGAAATATTATTCTGATACCTTTCCAATGGTACATGGAATTCCCTCTAATTCCCTAAGAATGAGGAGATATGAATTTTTCCGTCCAACAACCCAGCCAGAAAATTGAGGTTGGCTCAACCAGTCTTTATAGGGTGGCCCTAAAAGTAGGTACAAAATTACTAGAAATACTGGATAGATGTGCATATTTGGAGTGCAACCAAGCAAGAGATCAAGTCTGAGGTGTGCATAAGTGATCTGAGGTGCTTTAAAGGTGTTGGGGTGTATTTTTGGGATCTAAAGGTGTGCAAGAGAAGTCTAAGGGATTTTCTTGGGGTCTTTCTTGTTCTCAAGGTGCGCTATGAAGGACTAAAGGTCTGTGACGCTGTAGTATGCACTGATCTAAGGTTGTGATGTTTTCGTGTATCCTATTTTGATGTTGTGATGTTGTTGTCAGGGATTATATTTTGGGAATGATGCTATGAGGCTTGTTAGGGCATGCATGCTACATGTGACTAGGGTTTGAAGGATTGTCTGTGTAATGAAGCATGCAAGTAAAGTTAGAAGTACTCTATGTATGAATATCTTGGATTGGAGTATACACATATCTTGTTGAGTTGGTGTTCAGTTGAGAGGATTGGTCTCTCCGTTAGGTTGGTGCCTGCAAATATTGTAACAGTAGGTTGGTGCCTACATCTTGTTGAGCTAGGGCTCAGTTAAGAAGATTGATGTCTCTTGTAGGTTGGAGCCTATAATATTTGTAATAGTAGGTTGATGCCTACATGAATTTATAAAGACAATTTGTATGGTTTTCTCCCGATTGGGTTTCCATGTTAAACTATGTGCATTGTCATTTGAGTCTATATGTGATTATTGTTTCTCAGTTAATGAGTGATTGAGGAACTTTTAAATAAAGTAAAACACATATTATACTGATTCATCCCCCCCACGCCTAGTATAAAAATAAGTTCAACAATTGGTATTAGAGCACTTTCCTTCAGAAACAGTCTAACTGCTAGAAGGTAGATCTCAGGAGCACACATGGCTAGTCAAGAAGGTTTCTTCACAAACAAGGGTCCATTATTTGACGAAACAAACTATACATTCTGGAGTATAAGGATGCATAGTTATCTAATGGCTCTTAGATTTGATATTTGGAAATCAATCATGAATGTTTATACAACCCCAACAACTCCACCAACATATGTGACTAGGAAGAAGCCTAGTGAACATAATGCAAAATCCATGAATGTTATATTGAGTGGTCTATCAGAATCAAAATTTGTCAAGGTGATGCATTGTAAATTGACAAAATATATTTGGGACAAACTTGAAAACAGCTATGAAGGCGATGACAAGGTGAATAAGGAAAAGCTACAAACTCATAGAAGATAGTTCGAGAGTTTGAAATTGAAAGACGAAGAAAATGTTGCAACCTATTTTCTTCGAGTGGATGAAATTGTGAACACCATCAGAGGACTTGGTGAGGAGGATGAAGAATCAACGATTGTGTCAAAAGTGCTCAGGTCTCTCCACTTAATATTTGATGCCAAAGTTTGTGCCATTGAATAAATGAAGGATATGGAGAAACTAACAATGGATGAGATGCATGGGATTCTCATCGTAAATGAGACGAGGACAGAAAAAGAAAATCCAACACAGAAGGAAACAATTTTCAAAGCATCAAAGAAGATAAAAGGACACAAATTCTATGATTTTTCCAGCGATGAATCATATATAGAAGAAGCACAATTTGTGAGAAAGCTAAAAATAGGATCTGGAAAACACAAAGGTAAGCTACCCTTCATATGTTTTAATTGTGGTAGAGTAGGGAATTTTGATGCTAAATGTCCATATGAAAAAAGGGAAGACAATGATGATGAGGACAATAATTTCAAACAAGAACATAACAATAGAAGCAAATCTCATACATAAAAGAGGAAAATATACTAAGAAGAAGGGTTTTTACTCTAGAGAGGATAATAGCTCATTTGAAGAGAGTAATGTATATGTTTATGATATTGACAAAGAATAATTCCTCTTCATGGCCATGGATAAAAATTCTACTGATAAAGAAAGTGAAGACAATAAGAAAGAAAAATAAGAAGAAGAATAACAAGGCATCGATGGGGAAGTGAATCTTGAAGAAGAACTCATTGATGACTTAGAAGAAATAGACAGACTTGGAGAAAAGAATAGAAAGCAGAAAGAGAAATTGCAGAAATATGAAGAGGAGGATCATGATATTTAATAAATAGAGAAGACAATTTTCATCTTGAAGAATCAACTAGAAGAGGCAAAAATGATATAAGAAGTGGTGAGAAGCCAGCTACAAGAAAAGGAAGAAAATTGCAAGAAACTAGAAGCTGAAATAGTTTCCTTAAGAAAGGAACTTGAGAAGAAAACTAATCAATTAAATAAAAGCTTGAAGTTTGGAAATTGCACTGAAATATTAGGTAATATTCTCAATTTCTAAAGGTCACCATTCATCAAGACAGGTCTTGGCTACGACGAAAAATAAAACACCCTCGAGGGAGATGCAAACATTGAGGTCACAAAGCCATCAGAAAATGAAAATGAAGAAAAACCTAAAATCTATGCCAATATTCTCAAAGGCTCCATCAACAATGAAAGCATTAGCAGGAAAGGAAATGATGACCATCAAAAATATGATTCTACCCACAAGAATGAGTTCAGAAGAGTTGTTCCATCAAGAATACCTTTCACAAACCGGTACCAAAATATATTTCTTGGCTATTGTTTTTCTTGCAATAAATTTGGTCATAAAGCAATAGATTTCAAAGCTTATGCAAGAAGTGATCATGTGAGAGATATAAATATAGGTTCTTATAAAACCACAAAGAATGATTATGTGAGAAAAAAAACTAGAAGTTCTCATGGTTTTGTTGATAGAAACTACAATTCATTTACTCTCCTACTTGACTACAATGTTGAATGTTATAAGTGCAATAACTATGGGCACATATCACGCGACTGTAGAAGTAAGATAATAAATAAGGAAGAAGATGTTCTTGCTAAACACAAAGAAGAATACACAAAGGTGTGGAAAAGGAATCAAGAAGAACAAAAGAAGGAAGAATACAGACTTGTACTTTATGCTCAAAATGAAGGGAACCAATGGTACATTGATAGTAGATGTTCAAAACACATGACAGGGGACCAAACCAAGTTTCTCACCTTGAAGGATATTTCCCTAACTACTGAAAGAAGTTGTACTCCTTGGCTAGACCTTTTTGATGAGGTATTGAATGATGCAAACAAAGATAATATGCAAAATTTACGCCCTCGAGAAGTTGACGTATCAACTACCCCCATCAAGGCCCACAAACCTTTTGGCGTTTCATCTCTCGGGGTCAGGGTTTTGGATGTTTAGGGTTTCCTCATTTATGAGTTATGTTAAAAAGGCCTTTGGAGATTCATTGTAATCATCTTCTTGCGAATGAGTGTAGCTGATACATCTCTCTTCAAAGATAATATACCACCATTCTAGCTAGCTTGTGTGCTTTTCATTTTACAGTCAATACTAGAATCTAAGTTTTAATGTATTACTGTGTTCCTTGCCATATTTATGTGTATCTCCTTGATATATATTTGTTATATTTCTTCCTTCATTTCATTCTAAAAATAATCCAGATCATATACATACTCTATGAAGTCAAAGAAGAAAACTGTTGTATGGAACATAAGCTAGGAGTGATATCCTTGTCATCTTGTTAGTAAAGGGAAGCACAAGCTCATGTAGATAGAGGAATAATTGCAGACACAAGGAGAGTTGCAAACATGAGGAGTATTACATAATTGACTAAGGGTTGCCATCGATGACAAAGGGGGATATTGTTGGAAATATTGTTGTCATTGATGTCAAAGACATGGGGAACCTACAAATGTCCAAGATAAAGATTCCAAGATGGAGATTGTTGAAAGTAATATTTTTGGATTTTTTATGGTCAGTTTGGATACCCTATCTTTGAAGGTATTTTTACCCTACATAACTAGCTCAAATTGGAGAACAAGTTGTATGGTTGGAAACATTATTCTGATACCTTTCCAAAAATATATGCAATTCCATCTAACTCCCTAGGAATGAGGAGATATGAATTTTTCCATCCAAAAAACTAGCTAGAAAATTGAGATTGGATCAGCTAGTCTTTACAGGTCAGCCCTGAAAGTAGGGACATATTTACTATAAAGACAAGATATATGTGCACAATTGGAGATAAATCAAGCAAGAGGTCAATTTTGAGGCAAGCAGAAGTGATCTAAGGTGTGCCAAAGGTGTTGGGGTGTCCTTTTGGGATCTAAAGGTGTGAAAGAGAAGTCTAAGGGATTTTCTTGGGGTCTTTCTTGTTCTCAAGGTGCACTATGAAGGACTGAAAGTTTATGATGTTGTTGTATGCATTGTTCTGAGGTTGAGATGATGTCGTGTGTTCTATTTCGAGGTTGTGATGTTGTCGTCGGGGATTATATTCTGGGAATGATGCTATGAGGCTTGCTAGGGTATGAAGGCTACATGTGACTAGGGTTTGAAGGATTGTTTGTGGAATGAAGCATGCCGGTGAAAGAAAAAGTATTGTGTGTATGAATATATTGGATTGGTGTATGCACATATTTTGTTTAGTTGGTGCTCAGATGAGGGGATTGGTGTCTCCAGGAGGTTGGTGCCTATAAATATTGTAACAATAGGTTGGTGCCTATAGGTGTTGTTGGGTTAGTGCTCAGTTGAGGAGATTGGTGTCTCTACTAGGTTGGTGCTCAGTTGAGGAGATTGGTGTCTCTAGTAGGTTGGTTCCTACAATCTTTGTAGGTTAGTGCCTGCATGAATTTATAAAGATAATTTTTATGGTTTTCTCTCGATTGGGTTTCCATGTTAAACTTTGTGCATTGTGGTTTAAGTTTAAATTTGATAATTATTTCTCAATTAATGAATGAATGATGAATGGTTGAATAAAGTAAAACATATCTTAAACTGATTCACCCCCCTTAGTATAAGCATAAGTTAAACACCTTGATCATTCAGTACTGGTTGGATATCTGCATGAAGATTACATCCCTCATATACATGTAGGGTCTTCCAAACACTACTCCTCATACATCAAGGGGTAATACATCCAATTCCACTTCTTCAATAAAATCAACACTTACAACAAATTTAACCTTACACTGTTTCATTACCTTTATCTCTGCATCCTTGTTTACCCAACCCAATGGATAAGGGTTAGGATGATCATGAATCTCCAATCCAAGCTTGTTGACTAGATCCACTACTATGAGATTAGCATGTGAGCCAGAGTCGAATAGAGAAAATGTCTTGGTCTTATTGACTTGAATCTTTATGTGGAAGAGTTTTGTCATCTCCTTCTCTTCCAGCTGATGAAGGATACTCAGATTCACCTTCTTCTGCATAGATGTGCAGACAATATTTTCATCCACATATGAGCTACTTTCACCTTGATTGCTTGAATTTGTTGCTAGAAGGTTCTTTTTATTTATGTCCTTATTGCGGTTCTTCAGGTTCATCTCTGGATGTATTTTCCAATATTTCTTCTCGGTGTAGCCATCAATGTTGCAATGATTGCAATGGTTGTTTAGATATTTAATCTGATGTGCATTGGTTGTTGTCTTCTTATATTTCCCCCATTTCCACTTCTTCTACCCCTCATTGGAAGCTTCCTAGTTCTCTTTCTACTTTGAACCACTTGGATTCCCTTTCTTTCGTCCTATGTTTTCAAGGTATTGTTCCCATACACACGCCTCATCCACTATCCTTGGCTTGAAGAGCATCACCTGCTTTCGTAAATGACTATGTAAAACCCCCTTATAATTGAGGAGCACATATGGGTTCTTGGGAGAGATACCCAACATGATGGTCATATTCTTGAACTCAGTGGTGTAATCATGTACACTATGCCCTTGCCTCTACCTGAAGTAGTGCCACCAGATCCATTGGTTGTATACATACCTAATAGGGTATAATTGGGACTTAATGAGGGTTTTTAAGTCCTCCCACCTAGTTATTGGAAGATCACCCTTTAGCCAAAGTGTTTCCATGTGGATTTCCCACCAAGTTAAGGCATGGCCCTCTAACTTCAATCTAGCAAATGAAATCTTATGCCCTTCATCTATATGGTGAACACTAAAATAAAATTCTATTTGTTGCAACCAATGATTCATTTTTAATGCATTGATCTCACCTTGGTATGGCTTTATGTTCTCTTTCACTTCCATCTTGAATACGGATTATGAAGGGTTCACGACACTCGAACTCAACTTCTCTTTTTCAGATTATTTATGTGACTCCTTTCTCGAGTCTTCTGGATCTCCTGATTTCCCCTCTGATCTGATATCTGAGTTAGAGCCTCCATCATCTCCAAATGGTTTGAGATTTCTTGTTAAAGCCTCCATGAGGAGGTTTATATTGCAACAGATGTTGGCAACTTGCACTTCCAACCGCTCAAATCTCTCTTTTGCTAGATCTCAAGGGTTATTATGAACATAATCGTCCACCATGGCTAGGCTTTCTGTGACTTCTCTTTAAGCCGATTCTTGGATCCTGCAAATTCCCATAAATACACAAAATAAAAACCTACTCTGATACCAATATGATCTGTAAACTGTCATGGATATTCCACTCGAACATATCATCACAACAAATCTAATAAAATACTGAAATCTTTACTATTAAGGTTATTTTTTCCTTTAGATCTCCAGAATATTTAGTTATTGATTTTCTACTTATGCATGAAATAAATAAAATGCGAAAAGTAGAGAATAGTAAAATAAAATCACACCATCCACAAATAAACAAAATATATGACCTAGGAAACCCAATATGGGAGAAAACCTAGCTAGAAGGTGAGGTTGCTCTGCTCTCTTTTCTTTGGCATAGAAAATGATGCAAGTAAAAAAAAAAAGGCACTCTCTGTGGAGTTGCCTTTGACTTGTGACATATATGGATAGTAAAAAATATATCCTCCTATGTTATGCTCACAAAATACCACTCTTAGATGCTTTTCTCAGCTATGGAACAAGATACAATGCAAAAGAACAGAACCCCTTCACCTCCTAGTGGCTCGATATTTAACATAGCCCGATAGCCATGCAGGGGTAGGTTTTTTACTTCCTCAACCCTCAATTGTGATAGGGTTTTGAACCTTCTAGAATCTTCTTGAAATTACATATATGGCTAACCCCATTCGCATTAGTAACAAGGGCTGACATGGAATCCTCTCTTACCATGGTGGTCAACACGATAGGTCAACTTGCAGAAGGCATAACTTTTGCATACAAGCTCCAATTGACACAATTTTTGCATTGTTGGAAAGGTATCGATGTGTAGAATAAAGCTTCAGGGTCTGAGCTATAGTGGGAAAATTTTAACCCCAAAAAATGTCATTTGATACGTCAAAATGGCGACGGAAGGTTCCAAACCCCAATTCTCCAAACTGGGACTTGCCACTAAAATGGCCCTGCAAGTTGACTCCTCCAATTTTTTCCACTTTGAAAGGATCAAGATATATGAAAAACATTATAATGATCCAATCAAGATCATGCACATTGTGTTAACTTTTTGCTTTGTAAAGCCATGAAATAGATTACCTAGAAAAGAAATCAACTATGGTAACTATCTTATCACATGTTCAAGCATTTAAAATGCATTAGAATAGTAGAATAAAATGATTGTTCGAAGCCCATGGAAAAAATAATTTAGAAACATAAATGTTGTATGGAGAAAGAATTGGGAAAAGCCGTATTGAAGGCTTGTATAGTTTTGGACAATTTCTGTCATATATAAATTTTAGTGAAACTTGTGCAATTCACTAATTTTTTGGTTTGATATTTAAATTCCATATGAATATGCATATATGCCAAACAAATAACTTGTCATTTCGAACCTCGTGTAGATATCT
>JASDQU010739151.1:31129-46988 GCA_032191745.1 Picea mariana
GAAGAAAAAATGTTACTAGAGGATGTGGTACATAAGCTATCGGCACAAGAACACTGTTTTATTTTTCTATTTTCTATATGTGTGTTGTTTTAATGCACTTTGATATACATCAAAGTTATGATAGTATAATACGAAGGTCAAATTGCTTTAAGGCGAAGTGCATGGGGCGTATTTAAAATTTCCTTTCCACACATGATTTAGTTATGGAATATGGGGAATGTAAATAGAAACCATTAAGAAACTCATAGAAAAGCGTGACATTTACTTCACACAAGTCCTAAATAACCTCTATTTTTTTTCAAAATTTGTGCAAATCAATGTGCCATTAATGACTCGATTATTGTGCAAATTATGTCGATTTTCAGAATTATTGGTTCAGAACCATTGCAAATGTGAAGGTGCATAAGTGCGGGAGGATCAATGGTATGAATTGTCCACACAAGGGTTGAAAATAGAATTAGAACAAGTCTTGGTTGTGTGGGAGATATACCTATGTCAAGTGTGCAGGTGTGGAAGATATATGTGCGCGAAGTGTGGGGATATGGTGATGGAAAAAGACTCCGCACAAACTGAGAAATGGGTAAGTAAAAAGTATTTTGACTAAGGATTGGGAGAAGAATTTTATACAAGATTTGCCTTGAAAATTTTGTACTAGAGTAGTCAGTACATGTGATACTAGCACGAAAATGATACTTTCTTCTTCTAATTTCCATGCTTCTACAAATGTTATATAAAATTCTTGCAACAATCCACTTTGTTTCAAAAATTTCCTGATCAAAAGGCATTTTCTACGTAGTGTTTTTTCACAGTTTGTGTAGTGTTTTACGTTAACTATATGCACCCACTTCGCACAACCATGTCTTCTGCATGTGTGCACTTCATGAGGGATATTTACAGCTTCAATACCAATCATCAATTTACAGTCCTTGTCATCTGACAGTCTCTAGGAAGTTGATGTCCATGTCATATTCTTGAAGATTGGTAAGGGATTTTTCTCATCGACCTTCTATAAATTTTTGTTGAAGCAATATTGTTATTGGAGATTGTGGTACATAAGTTGTCTACAAAAGAGCTCTGGTTTCTTTTTATATATGCTATACCTATGCTTTTTTTAATGGAATTTGATATATGTGAAAGTTATGAATAGTACATTGTGGAGGTCAAATTGCTTTAAGGTGAAGTGAATGGCACATATTTACTAAAATGGCCTTTCCACACTTGAATTAGTTACAAAATACGGGGAATGATAAATAGAGACTATTAAGTAGGTCATAGAAAAACACGACATTTAGTTTGCACTTGTTCTAAATAAATTTCATTTTTTTGCAAATCAGAGCAAATCAATGTGCCATAAATGACTCACTTATCATGCAAATTATGTGGCTTTTCAAAAACTCTGGTGTGGAACCATTGCAAATTTGAAGGTGCAGGAGGATCAATTATATGAATTGTACACACATGGGGCGAAAATAGAATTAGAACAAGTGCTCACTATGCTAGGGATATACATGTGCAGAGTGCAGAGGTGTGGAAGATATAGGTGCATGGAGTGTGGAGATATGGTGATGGAAAAAGGTTACGCACAATGTGAAAAATGGATGAATAAAAAGGCTTTTGACTAAGAAATTTTTGAAAAATAGTGGATTGGCAGAAGAATTTTAAACAAGATTTGCATTGATAATTTTGTACTAGAGTAGTGGGTAAATGAGCTAGTACCATAGAAGGCTCCTTTCTTCTTCTAATTGTGATGCTTATGTAGATATTATATAAAATTCTTACGCCAATCCACTGTGCTAAAAAAAATTATTATCAAAAGGATTTTTTACCTAGCGATTTTTCATAGTTTGTGTAGTGTTTTTCATTAATTGTATGTGCCTACTTCATGCAACGATGTCTTGTGCATGTATTCACTTAGCATAGGCACATTCCTTGCAGAGGAAAGACAATCTATTTCTAGTGCTTGTGTGGAGAATTCATAGTAGCCATCCTCTCACACTCTGCATCACACGATTGTGACAAGACATGCAATCTTCACGATAAATGACCCATTTATAGCATGTTGATTTCCTACAATTTGGGAAGACAGGGTAGGGATTTAGACATTTATAACTAATGCAAAGAAAATGTCCTACCTTTCAACGACCTATCCAATAGTGTCTATCTATGGTTACTTGTATTTTGAAGGCAATTGATGTGTGGAAAATAAATTTTAGTAAATGGGCATGATGCACTTAGCTTTAAAGCAATTCAACCTCTGCAATGTATTCATGTTTGCAAATTTTCTAGCCATAAATTTTTTACTTAGTCATTTTCCATGTTGTGTGAAGGCTTTTGCCATTACCATGTGCTCTCACTTCGCACAACTATATCTTCCACACATCAGCATTGAGCCATTTTTTAGGTTGTGTAGAGTCTTTTTCCATTACCATGTGACCGCATTCTGCACAACTACATCTTTCGCACGTACGCACTTCACACATGTATATGACTTGCACAATCAATAGTCTATTTTAAACCCTTGTTCGAAAAATTCATAGGATTCATCCCTCTTCACACCAGTTCCTTGTTTTCAACTCTTACCAACAAAATTCATATTACTTGTGCTCCCTCATTTCCGCATTCTAGTGTAATATTTGTCTTTCGACAATCTCCAAATTAGACGCATTTTTACGTTTCCATTTTTCAGGTTATGCACGGGATTTTTCTATGATCATATCTTTGCAGCGCACACAACCATATCTTCAGAACTTGTGCAGTCTATAGATATGTCTCCCGCACATGCAAGACTTGGTCAATTTTCAGCCTTTGTTCAGAGAATTCATATGATCGATCCACCTGCATATGAACATATCTACACCTGTGCACTTTTGCACTCCACACACCTATATCTTCGGCACTTCAACATTTCACACAGGTATATCCTGCACACAACCAATACTTGGTCTATTTTCAACACGTGTGTAGAGAATTCATACAACTCACGATGCCACACTCCCACACTTCCGCACTTCTAATACTTCAAATAGTTACAAAATGACATTTTTTGTTTATAACCCACCCAAGAGAGTAGAACTTGCATTTTAATTGATTTCCTATGTATGTAAATTTAGGATTCATGGTAATGTGGACCAAGAAAAGTTATTATAGTTGCTAATTGTTTTTAGTTCTATTCGGTTGGTCATTACATACAAGTTACTAAAGTGGGACATAACGATATAAATTGTTTATTTTGAAATCCTAGGATGCACTAATCTATAAACTACGGTGGATATTCCACTGGAATAGTTTGTCACAACATATCTAATAAAATACTGAAATATTTACTGTTAAGGTTATTTTTGCTTTAGATCTCCAAAATATTTAGTTATTGATTTTCTGCTTATGCACGAAATAAATAAAATGGGAAAAAATAGAGAACAATAAAATACAATCACACCATCCACAAATTAACACAAGATATAAGCTGGGAAACCCAATACGGGAGAAAACCCAGCTAGAAGGTGAGGCTGCTCTGCTCTCTTTTCTCTGGTATAGAAAATGATGCAAATACAAAGAAAGAGACACTCTCTATGGAGTTGCCTTTGACTTATGTCATGTATGGCTACTACATAATATCTCCTCCTATGTTATGCTCACAGGATACCACCCTCGGATGCTTTGCTCAACTATGGAACAAGATACAATGGAAAATAATGGAACCCCTTATCCTCCTAGTGGCCTAGTATTTAACATAGCCCGATAGCCATCTAGGGGTAGGTTTTTTAGTTCCTCAACCCTCAATTGTGATAGGGTTTTGAACCTTCTAGAACATTCTTGAAATTACATACGTGGCTATCCCCATATGCATGAGTGACGGGGGATGAAGTGGAATCCACTCGTAACATGGTGGTCAACATGGTAGGTCAACTTGCAAGAGGCATGAATTTTGCATATGAGCTCTGATTGACACAATTTTTTGCAATGTTGGAAAGGTCTCGATATGTATAATAGTGCTTCAAGGTCCAAGCTACGTCGGGAAAGTTTTAACCCCAAAAATTGTCGTTTGATTCCTCAAAATGGCCCGAGAAGGTTCCAAACCCCAATTTTCCAAACTAGGACCTGCCACTAAAATGGTCGTGCAATCTAATAACTCCAATTTTTTCCACTTTGAAAGGATCAAGATCGATGACAAACAATATAATGATCCAATCTGGATCATACCTCCCATTTAGGGAGGCTTTTGGTCCCCAAAATATTTATTGAATGAGGCAAAGAAAGTTTTCCTCTACCTTCTCCCTGAAGTACCACTTTGCTTTGAATCAAAGTTTTCCTTTCAACCCAATTTTCCAAAGGTCATGTTTCCCTTGTCTTGTACTTTTGGATTGCTTCTGAAAAATTGTGTCATGTACTAACTCTTCTTGAGAATCTGGTGCTAAGTCCTCAATGGAAGGTAGGACCTGCTCATACTCCTAATCCAACATGGAAGTTTCATAGAGTTTGATATTCTCCACATTCACTAATGAGTAATGGGAATGCATGGTGGTAGACTGAGTTTGTAGGCATTATCTCCTACCTTTTCCAATACCTCAAAAGGACCATACTGTAGAGCCTTGATCTTCTTACTAGGACCATGTAGTCTTTCCTTATTTATCTATAACCCCCATTCTAAATGTTCTCTCTGTTTTGTGTTGGTCATGTCTAGCCTTGTACTTTTCCTATGACTTATTCAATATCTCTTTTACTTGCAAATGGATCTACATGATCTTTTCAACATTTTTTTCTACTTTTAATGCATCTCTTATGAGGTCCTGCCTCACTCCTCCTTGTTGTACATATACAACATCTAAGTGTGAAGGTGACAAATATACAAAGAAAGTTTCAAAAGGTGACTTACCAGTAGAAGTGTGGACTGCTCTATTATAAGATTGTTGTATATAGATCATATTTTCATCCCAGGTCTTCTGATGCTTTTGATTGTAACCCCTCAAAATATGCACCAAAGTCATGTTGATTAATTTTGTTTTCTCATTTGTCTATGGATGGAATGTTGTAGACCTCTTCAAATTAGTGCCCATATTCTCCCACAATGTAGTCCAAAATGCATTGAGAAATCTAGTATCCCTATCTAAGATTATGCTCCTTGGTATCCCAAAGTGCACCCAGACCTATTCAAAGAACTTGTTTGCTACTTTTTGTATGTTGATGGTATTTTTACAAGGCATGATAATGCACATTTTTTAAACCTATAAACTACCACAAATAGATAGTAGTGTCCCTTCCTAGTTGTTGGTAAACCTCCCACAAAATCCATGGAAATACTTTCCCAATGTCGAGTGGGTATAGGTAAGGGATGGTATACACCTTGCTTCCTCTTACTGGGCTTGTTGGTACAACAAAGTATACATCCTCTAGTATATTGTGCTACATATTCCTGCATTTTGAGACAATACACATACCTCTATAAATTGGAAATTGTCTTTCCGACACCAAAATGTCCTGCAACCTTGGAGGTGTGAGCATCTCTAATAAGCTACAGTCATTTACCTTTAGGGACATAGAGCTTGTCAAGATTGTAGAGTAAACCATTCTAGAAATGATATTTAGTCTTTTTGTCACCTTCTTCTATATAAATTTATCCCTATAGCTGTTGAAACACCTCCTTGAATTCCTCATCTTATGTGTATTCCTCTTTATATGCATCATGGGTAAAAGGCTCCTTGTGCATCAAAGTTCCCAAAGTTATAATCTTGGATGTGGGTGGCTGTGAAATATTTTTGCCAACTTATTTGTGATACCTTTCTTATACTTTATGACCAAATGAAATTGTTGTAAAAACCCCACCCGCTTGTAATGCTTGGTTTGTTGTAGCTTACTCTAGGTCTGCAAATATTATATAGGTCGGTGATCTGTGTGGAAGATGGTATCCTTTCCATAGGATAATGCTTCCATTTTTTGACAGCTTGTACCAAGGCATAAATTTCTTTTTCATAGGTAGGGTAGCTGAGAATCACCCCATGAAATACTTTAAAATGATAACATACAAGCCTTCCTCCCCATATCATTACTTCTCCCATGGAATACCCACTTGCATTTGTCTCCACTTCGAAGGGATTCTGAAAGTTTGGTAGTGCGAGCACTAGTGCTTGACTGATCTTTATTTTAATCTCATCAAAGGACTTTTGTTGATTCTCCCCCCACTGGAAACTTTTACCAGTAGTTGTTATGGTGTGGAGTGATGCATCTACCGCTACAAATGAAGCTATGAACTTCTAACTTCAGTGACATTTGTAGGAACTGGCCATTTCATGATGGCCTCCATCTTTGTGGGATCTATCTTGAGCTCCCCTCCACCAATAACATACCTTAAATACACCAAAGATTGTTGAGAAAACTCACATTTCTTGAGATTTGCCAAAAACTGGTGTTTTTTCAAATTCTCTAACACCTGCATAAGATGTGATATGTGCTCCTCTCAGGTAGCGCTATAAACCATCATATCATACAAATAAATAATAACAAGTGAATCAAGATAAGGATGTAAAACATCATTCATTAGTATCATAAATGTAGTTGGTGTGTTTCATAAATTGAATGGCATAGCCAACCACTCATACAAACCTTTCCTTGTCTTGAAGGTGGTAGTCCAGGTATCTTTTTCTTTGACTCTTACCTAGTGATACCCAGATTTCAAATCCAACTTGGTGAAGTACTTGGCATGTTGCATATGGTCCAACAGATCATCAATCCTTCGTAAAGGGTACTGATTCTTTAGTGTAGTCTTGTTCAATGCCTTGTAATTGATACACATTCTCCAAGTCCGATCCTTCTTGGGTAAAATTATGATGGGTGACCCACAATGTGAGGTACTTGGTCGAATCACACCTTGCTCCAACAACTCCTGCAACTGCTTCTTTACTTCATTCGCTTCTAAAACATACTATCTATACAACCCAATATTTGACAATGGGGAGTCTAGAAATAATTGTATTTTGTGCTTCATATCCCTCTTGGGTGGTATACCTTTAGGCTCCTTGAACATTCCATTGTATTCCTATAGAAAATCCTCCAAATGATGTTTATTTTCTTTAGTACACCCCTCTATGGATGCCTTCACTCTCATTGACTCATCATCAAACTGATTTTCTCTTAAGAAAAGTAAAACACAATTCTTACTAGAACTAATCAAGTTCGTGGCCTAGTTGGCACTTACTAGTGAGATCTTTGACTTGCCTTTGTGTGCGTTAATGATGTAGGACTTCCCAACCTTGTGTTTGAAATATTGTTTTCATTGAAGTCAAAGATAGGGGAGCCTAAATATGTCCAAGATAAATATTACAAGCCTACAGATGTCCAATATAAAGATTGTAAGATGGAGATTGTTGAAAGTATTATTTTTGGATTTTTAATGGTTAGTTTGGATACCCCATATTTGAAGGAATTTTTACCCTACATACCTAGCTCAAATGGGAGAATAATTTATATGGTTGGAAATCTTATTCTGATACTTTTCCAATGGTACATGGAATTCCCTCTAGCTCCCTAAGAATGAGGAGATATGAATTTTTCCGTCCAACAACCCAGCCAGAAAATTGAGGTTGGCTCAACCAGTCTTTATAGGGTGGCCCTAAAAGTAGGTACAAAATTACTAGAAATACTAGATAGATGTGCATATTTGGAGTGAAACCAAGCAAGAGATCAAGTCTGAGGTGTGCATAAGTGATCTGAGGTGCTTTAAAGGTGTTGGGGTGTATTTTTGGGATCTAAAGGTGTGCAAAAGAAGTCTAAGGGATTTTCTTGGGGTCTTTCTTGTTCTCAAGGTGCGCTATGAAGGACTAAAGGTCTATGATGCTGTAGTATGCACTGATCTAAGGTTGTGATGTTTTCGTGTATCCTATTTTGATGTTTTGATGTTGTTTTCAGGGATTATATTTTGGGAATGATGCTATGAGGCTTGGATTGGAGTATACACATAAGTACTATGTGTATGAATACATAGTTATAAGTACTCTGTGTATGAATATCTTGGATTGGAGTATACACATATCTTGTTGAGTTGGTGTTCAGTTGAGAGGATTGGTCTCTCCGTTAGGTTGGTGCCTACAAATATTGTAACAGTAGGTTGGTGCCTACATCTTGCTGAGTTGGGGCTCAGTTAAGAAGATTGATGTCTCTTGTAGGTTGGAGCCTATAATATTTGTAATAGTAGGTTGATTCCTACATGAATTTATAAAGATAATTTTTATGGTTTTCTCCCGATTGGGTTTCCATGTTAAACTATGTGCATTGTCATTTGAGTTTATATGTGATTATTGTTTCTCAGTTAATGAGTGCTTGAGGAACTTTTAAATAAAGTAAAACATATATTATATTGATTCATCCCCCCCACGCCTAGTATAAGAATAAGTTCAACAATTGGTATTAGAGCACTTTCCTTCAGAAACAGTCTAACTGCTAGAAGGTACATCTCAGGAGCACACATGGCTAGTCAAGAAGGTTTCTTCACAAACAAGGGTCCATTATTTGACAGAACAAACTATGCATTCTGGAGTATAAGGATGCATAGTTATCTAATGGCTCTTAGTTTTGATATTTGGAAATCAATCATGAATGTTTATACAACCCCAAAAACTCCACCAACATATGTGACCAGGAAGAAGCCTAGTGAACATAATGCAAAATCCATGAATGTTATATTGAGTGGTCTATCAGAATCAAAATTTGTCAAGGTGATGCATTGTAAATTGACAAAATATATTTGGGACAAACTTGAAAACAGCGATGAAGGCGATGACAAGGTGAAGAAGGAAAAGCTACAAACTCGTAGAAGATAGTTCGAGAGTTTGAAACTGAAAGACAAAGAAAATGTTGCAACCTATTTTCTTCGAGTGGATGAAATTGTGAACACCATCGGAGGACTTGGTGAGGATGATGAAGAATCAATGATTGTGTCAAAAGTTCTCAGGTCTCTCCACTTAATATTTGATGCCAAAGTTTGTGCCATTGAAGAAATGAAGGATATGGAGAAACTAAC
Organism: Picea mariana; assembly: GCA_032191745.1. Classification (NCBI taxonomy): domain Eukaryota; kingdom Viridiplantae; phylum Streptophyta; class Pinopsida; order Pinales; family Pinaceae; genus Picea; species Picea mariana. Next base: position 40,140 of record JASDQU010739151.1, read on the forward strand.
AATGGATGAGATGCATGGGATTCTCATCATAAATGAGACGAGGATAGAAAAAGAAAATCCAACACGGAAGGAAACAATTTTCAAAGCATCAAAGAAGACAAAAGGACACAAATTCTATGATTTTTCCAGCGATGAATCATATATAGAAGAAGCACAATTTGTGAGAAAGCTAAAAATAGGATCTGGAAAACACAAAGGTAAGCTACCCTTTATATGTTTTAATTGTGGTAGAGTAGGGAATTTTGATGTTAAATGTCCATATGAAAAAAGGGAAGACAATGATGATGAGGACAATAATTTCAAACAATAACATAACAATGGAAGCAAATCTCATACATAAAAGAGGAAAATATACTAAGAAGAAGGGTTTTTACTCTAGAGAGGATAATAGCTCATTTGAAGAGAGTAATGTATATGTTTATGATATTGACAAAGAAGAATTCCTCTTCATGTCCATGGATAAAAAGTCTACTAATAAAGAAAGTGAAGACAATAAGAAATAAAAATACGAAGAAGAATAACAAGGCATCGATGTGGAAGTGAATCTTGAAGCAGAACTCATTGATGACTTAGAAGAAATAGACAGACTTGGAGAAAAGAATAGAAAGAAAAAAGAGAAATTGCAGAAATATGAAGAGGAGGATCATGATATTTAATAAATAGAGAAGACAATTTTCATCTTGAAGACTCAACTAGAAGAAGCAAAAATGATATAAGAAGTGGTGAGAAGCCAGCTACAAGAAAAGGAAGAAAATTGCAAGAAACTAGAAGCTGAAATAGTTTCCTTAAGAAAGGAACTTGAGAAGAAAACTGATCGATTAAATAGAAGCTTGAAGTTTGGATATTGCACTGAAATATTAGGTAATATTCTCAAATTCTAAATTTCACCATTCATCAAGACAGGTCTTGGCTATGACGAAAAATAAAACACCCCCGAGGGAGATGCAAACATTGAGGTCACAAAGCCATCAGAAAATGAAAATGAAGAAAAACCTAAAATCTATGCCAATATTCTCAAAGGCTCCATCAACAATGAAAGCATTAGTAGGAAAGGAAATGATGGCCATCAAAAATATGATTCTACCCACAAGAATGAGTTCAGAAGAGTTGTTCCATCAAGAATACCTTTCACGAACCTGTACCAAAATATATTTCTTGGTTATTGTTTTTCTTGCAATAAATTTGGTCATAAAGCAATAGATTGCAAAGCTTATGCAAGAAGTGATCATGTGAGAGATATAAATATAGGTTCTTATAAAACCACAAAGAATGATTATGTGAGAAAAAAAACTAGAAGTTCTCATGGTTTTGTTGATAGAAACTACAATTCATTTGCTCTCCTACTTGACTACAATGTTGAATGTTATAAGTGCAATAACTATGGGCACATATCACGCAACTATAGAAGTAGGATAATAAATAAGGAAGAAGATGTTCTTGCTAAACACAAAGAAGAATACAAAAAGGTGTGGAAAAGGAATCAAGAAGAACAAAAGAAGGAAGAATATAGACCTGTACTTTATGCTCAAAATGAAGGGAACCAATGGTACATTGATAGTAGATGTTCAAAACACATGACAGGGGACCAAACCAAGTTTCTCACCTTGAAGGAATTTTCCCTGACTGTTGATAGAAGTTGTACTCCTCGGCTAGACCTTTTTGACGAGGTATCGAATGATGCAAACAAAGATAATATGCAAAAGTTACGCCCTCGGGAAGTTGACGTATCAACTACCCCCATCAAGGCCCACAAACCTTTTGGCATTTCATCTCTCGGGGTCAGAGTTTTGGATGTTTAGGGTTTCCTCATTTTCGAGTTATGTTAAAAAGGCCTTTGGAGATTCATTGTAATCAGCTTCTTGCGAGTGAGTGTAGCCGATACATCTCTCTTCAAAGATAATATACCACCATTCTAGCTAGCTTGTGTGCTTTTCATTTTACAGTCAATACTAGAATCTAAGTTTTACTGTATTACTGTGTTCCTTGCCATATTTATGTGTATCTCCTTGTTATATATTTGTTATATTTCTTCCTTCATGTCATTCTAAAAATAATCCAGATCATATACATACTCTATGCAGTCAAAGAAGAAAATTGTTGTATGGAACATAAGCTAGGAGTGATATCCTTGTCATCTTGTTAGTAAAGGGAAGCACAAGCTCATGTATATAGAGGAAGAATTGCAAACACAAGGAGAGTTGCAAACATGAGGAGTATTACATAATTGACTAAGGGTTGCCATCGATGACAAAGGGGGATATTGTTGGAAATATTGTTGTCATTGATGTCAAAGACATGGGGAACCTACATATGTCCAAGATAAAGATTCCAAGATGGAGATTGTTGAAAGTAATATTTTTGGATTTTTGATGGTCAGTTTGGATACCCTATCTTTGAAGGTATTTTTACCCTACGTAACTAGCTCAAATTGGAGAACAAGTTGTATGGTTGGAAATATTATTCTGATACCTTTCCAAAAATATATGCAATTCCATCTAACTCCCTAGGAATGAGGAGATATGAATTTTTCCATCCAAAAAATTAGCTAGAAAATTGAGATCGACTCAGCTAGTCTTTATAGGTCAGCCCTATAAGTAGGGACATATTTACTATAAAGACAAGATATATGTGCACAATTGGAGAGAAATCAAGCAAGAGGTCAATTTTGAGCATGCAGAAGTGATCTAAGGTGTGCCAAAGGTGTTGGGGTGTCCTTTTGGGATCTAAAAGGTGTGAAAGAGAAGTCTAAGGGACTTTCTTGGGGTCTTTCTTATTCTCAAGGTGCACTATGAAGTACTGAAAGTTTATGATGTTGTTGTATGCATTGTTCTGAGGTTGAGATGATGTCGTGTGTTCTATTCCGAGGTTGTGATGTTGTCGTCGGGGATTATATTCTAGGAATGATGTTATGAGGCTTGCTAGGGTATGAATGCTACATGTAACTAGGGTTTGAAGGATTGTTTGTGGAATGAAGCATGCCGATGAAAGAAAAATTATTGTGTGTATGAAGATATTGGATTGGTGTATGCACATATTTTGTTTAGTTGGTGCTCAGATGAGGGGATTGGTGTCTCTAGGAGGTTGGTGCCTATAAATATTGTAACAGTAGGTTGGTGCCTATAAGTGTTGTTGGGTTAGTGCTCAGTTGAGGAGATTGGTGTCTCTACTAGGTTGGTTCTCAGTTGAGGAGATTGGTGTCTCTAGTAGGTTGGTTCCTACAATCTTTGTAACAATAGGTTAGTGCCTACATGAATTTATAAAGATAATTTTTATGGTTTTCTCCCGATTGGGTTTCCATGTTAAACTCTGTGCATTGTGGTTTAAGTTTAAATGTGATAATTATTTCTCAATTAATTAATGAATGATGAATGGTTGAATAAAGTAAAACATATCTTAAACTGATTAACCCCCCTTAGTATAAGCATAAGTTCAACACCTTGATCATTCAGTACTGGTTGGATATCTGCGTGAAGATTTCATCCCTCATATACATGTAGGGTCTTCCAAACACCACTCCTCATACATCAAGGGGTAATACATCCAATTCCACTTCATTAATAAAATCAACACTTACAACAAATTTAATCTTACACTGTTTCATTACCTTTATCTTTGCATCATTGTTTATCCAACCCAATGGATAAGGGTTAGGATGATCATGAATCTCCAATCCAAGCTTGTTGACCAGATCCACTGCTATGAGATTAGCATGTGAGCCAGAGTCGAATAGAGAAAATGTCTTAGTCTTATTGACTTGAATCTTTATGTGGAAGAGTTTTGTCATCTCCTTCTCTTCCAGTTGATGAAGGATACTCATATTCACCTTCTTCTGCATAGATGTGCAGACAATATTTTCATCCACATATGAGCTACTTTCAACTTGATTGCTTGAATTTGTTGCTAGAAGGTTCTTTTTCTTTATGTCCTTCTTGTGGTTCTTCAGGTTCAGCTTTGGATGTAGTTTCCAACATTTCTTCTCGGTGTAGCCATCAATGTTGCAATGATTGCAATGGTTGTTTAGATCTTTAATATGATGTGCATTGGTTGTTGTCTTCTTATATTTCCCCCCTTTCCACTTCTTCTTCCCCTCATTGAAAGATTCCTAGTGCTCTTTCTACTTTGAACCACTTGGATTCCCTTTCTTTCATCCTATGTTTTCCAGGTATTGTTCCCATACACACGCCTCATCCACTATCCTTGGCTTGAAGAGCATCACCTACTTTTGTAATTGACTGTGTAAAACCCCCTTATAATTGAGGAGCACATATGGGTTCTTGGGAGAGATACCCAACATGATGGTCATATTCTTGAACTCAGTGGTGTAATCATGTACACTCTGCCCTTGCCTCTACCTGAAGTAGTGCCACCAGATCCATTGGTTCTATACATACCTGATAGGGTATAATTGGGACTTGATGAGGGTTTTTAAGTCCTCCCACCTAGTTATTGGAAGATCACCCTTTAGCCAAAGTGTTTCCATGTGGATTTCCCACCAAGTTAAGGCATGGCCCTCTAACTTCAATCTAGAAAATGAAATCTTATGCCCTTCATCTATATGGTGAACACTAAAATAAAATTCTAGTTGTTGCAACCAATGATTCATTTTTAATGCATTGATCTCACCTTGGTATGGCTTTATGTTCACTTTCACTTCCATCTTGAATATGGATTGTGAAGGGTTCACGACACTCGAACTCAACTTCTCTTTTTCAGATTATTTATGTGACTCCTTTCTCGAGTCTTCTGGATCTCCTGATTTCCCCTCTGATCTAATATCTGAGTTAGAGCCTCCATCATCTCCAAATGGTTTGAGATTTCTTGTTAGAGCCTCCATGAGGAGGTTTATATTTCAACAGATGTTGGCAACTTTCACTTCCAACCGCTCAAATCTCTATTTTGCTAGATCTCAAGGGTTATTATGAACATAATCATCCACCATGGCTAGGCTTTCTGCAACTTCTCTTTAAGCCGATTCTTGGATCCTGCAAATTCCCATAAATACACAAAATAAAAACCTACTCTGACACCAATATGATCTGTAAACTGTCGTGGATATTCTACTCAAACAGATCGTCACAACAAATCTAATAAAATACTGAAATCTTTACTATTAAGGTTATTTTTTCCTTTAGATCTCCAAAATATTTAGTTATTGATTTTCTACTTATGCATGAAATAAATAAAATGAAAAAAGTAGAGAATAGTAAAATACAATCACACCATCCACAAATAAACAAAATATATGACCTAGGAAACCCAATATGGGAGAAAACCTAGCTAGAAGGTGAGGTTGCTCTGCTCTCTTTTCTTTGGCATAGAAAATGATGCAAGTAAAAAGAAAGAGGCACTCTCTGTGGAGTTGCCTTTGACTTGTGACATATATGGCTAGTAAAAAATATCTCCTCCTATGTTATGCTCACAAAATACCACTCTTATATGTTTTTCTCAGCTATGGAACAAGATACAATGCAAAAGAATGGAACCCCTTCACCTCCCAGTGGCTCAATATTTAACATAGCCCGATAGCCATGCAGGGGTAGGTTTTTTACTTCCTCAACCCTCAATTGTGATAGGGTTTTGAACCTTCTAGAATCTTCCTAAAATTACATATATGGCTAGCCCCATTTGCAATAGTAACAAGGGCTGACATGGAATCCTCTCTTACCATGGTGGTCAACACGATAGGTCAACTTGCAGAAGGCATAACTTTTGCATACGAGCTCCAATTGACACAATTTTTGCATTGTTGGAAAGGTATCGATGTGTAGAATAAAGCTTCAGGGTATAAGCTATAGTGGGAAAGTTTTAACCCTAAAAAATGTCGTTTGATACGTCAAAATGGCGACGGAAGGTTCCAAACCCCAATTCTCCAAACTGGGACTTGCCACTAAAATGGCCCTGCAAGTTGACTCCTCCAATTTTTTCCACTTTGAAAGGATCAAGATATATGAAAAACACTATAATGATCCAATCAAGATCATGCACATTGTGTTAACTTTTTTCTTTGTAAAGCCATGAAATAGATTACCTAGAAAAGAAATCAACTATGGCAACTATCTTATCACATGTTCAAGCGTTTAAAATGCATTGGAATAGTAGAATAAAACGATTGTTCGAAGCCCATGGAAAAAATAATTTAGAAACATAAATGTTGTATGGAGAAAGAATTGGGAAAATCCGTATTGAAGGCTTGTATAGTTTTGGACAATTTCTATCATATATAAATTTTAGTGAAACTTGTGCAATTCACTAATTTTTTGGTTTGATATTTAAATTCCATATGAATATGCATATATGCCAAACAAATAACTTGTCATTTCGAACCTCGTGTAGATATCTGTACAGAATACACTATTGAATAAGAGAAATATTTCACTTAATGCAGTAATTAAACATCGTGTTTCTTATTGAAGTTTGATTGCATTTGGTTCTATCTAGGCCAATTAGAATATTATTATTAGTGTTTATCATGAGACATATGTATCATAGATACTATAGACATGGAAATATATTTAGTTAAACCAACTTGCTTAAATTAATAGAAAGTACATTGATCATTCCATGCCAGGTCACAAGTAGGCCAATATACAGGTCCACATTAATATCTCAAAGCAGAGAATATCTAGTTGTAATTTGTTGTGGAAGGATCGTGCGAGATTGTTTCTAGTAGTAATTTCTTACATTGTAAATAGATGCATATGAAGTTTGCAAACAACATCAAATTTGTTAAAGATATCAAGGCTAGACTACAAATTCCATGTCAACAACAATTATGAAAACATTGAATAGAAAAAGTTGTTCCAATTACAATCTAACCCTAATAACAATATATAAACATCTAGTTCAATG
>JASDQU010739151.1:76560-88412 GCA_032191745.1 Picea mariana
ATTATCAATGGAAAATAGGAATCAACTTCCGACTAGAGAAGCATCATAAATAAGGACAAGTTGTAGTTCCTGATAAAACTTTGATAATGTGTCTAGCATTTCTTTGCTAAGTGGAACAAACTGATACTTGTTGAAAGGCATTAGAAATGTAGATTGGATTGTTGTTCCACCTATATTGTAAGCAACTTTATCTATGTATGCCACTATCAATCCCTTTGGTTCCAAAGGATTGGTTGTGTTATCTACATCATGTATTCATATAAGCATTTGGAATATCATTTTTGTTGTGAAGTTTTTCCCTATTCCTGCTCCACCCATAAGAAACAAGTATAATGACGTGTGCATGTCCCTTAATTTCTTTAGTACAATGTATTTGACAATTGCTTGTTGTTCTTTGTTCAACATTCTTCTAAGTTTGTAATATTCTCTATTCTCAAGCAAAAATGGATGGCCTACGACTTGGATTCCAAGATTAATTGATATATTGATATTTTTTCCTCCAATGCATTGCAAGTCTGCTTGCAAATCATACTATTCACAGTGGATTGTGATTGTCCTCATTTAGTCAATGTACCATCAACGTTGAGAAGATCATGGTCTACTTGTTGAATCACCCTTTCCATATCGCCCCATGTTGGATTGATATTGTATGTAAAGTTAGATTCATTGGCTTGTATTGTATTTTCGTGAAAATAATAAGCAACTTGCCATGTAGGCCAGTTATGTTTTAATGTATGTTCACTTTTTTAGAACGAGACATATAGAAATAGTTTCTCTCTGCAAAAAAATTCAGTCAATGTATTTGTTATATTTGACAAATTGTATTACATTTGGTTTTTTCCTTTTCGATATGCGTGTACCATTTTTTCTATACTTGGAGAAAAACTGAGCAAGACATATATTCTTAATAGTGTGTGGTCATTCAATGTAGTAATCAATAAAATACTGGCACGTGACATTTTCTGAGTTTCCAGTTTCTTGTTTTGATAAAAAGGTTGGCTTAAGGACAAATGTGTGTTGATCTATTGGAGATGTATTTATAAAGATACACCCTCTTGAACGCTACTCAGTGGCAGAGCAAGCACAATATGAGTTTCTTGTTGGGCGGACATTTGTTGAAGATTGAGCAACGTATTTCCAAGCGTAAGTATCATTTGCATAGCATCAATTTTTCTTTTTTCATACTCTTTGAGTATCCTTTTAAATGCATTTGTCAATTTTAGTCATATATGAACTGCAATATGATGTTGTTGCATATGCATTCAGTATAAATTATGCATATGTATTTGCATTCCAAAAAATTGGCACGTCCTTTGCAAAGTTGTTGTTCCAAATATGTGAAGGTTTTCATTTTAGGAAAAAATTTGGTTGTTTTAATGTGCATTGTATTAGGCACAAGTACTCATCCTCTGCTACTCCCATTTGCAATGAGAAGTCTTAGAAGCTAATTAAAATGTCAAGTTTTTTGGTCTAGTGATGGAAACAAACACTTTGACTTTTCGTCGAGCTTTCTCTGATAAATTAATCGGTTCAAGAATCATTGTCATTCTCATTGGTGGCATAGGGAAGTTGTATCAACTATGTGAATTCTTTCGTTTCTTACAATTTATTGTATGGCAATGCCTATGCAATTTTGCAAAATCTGGATGCAAATGATTTGTGTTGCAAGTTATGTACTTGTTCAAAAAATTCACAATTTCTAAACCACTATCCTTTACATATATTGGTGCATATTCTATCAACAACATCCCATGTTCATGCTCACTTCCTCTATTCTGGAACTCTATCACAAAGTAGAAGTCCGATACTTTTTCGAAAAATATTTTGTCATGACATATTGATTGCTTCAAATAATTGATTCTATGTCTATAATAACAACTAAAAGTGATTGGGTCCTTTGTTATCAAGTAATCAATGTCCTCATCTTCTAGTGTTTCACAGTGCTTTCCATTTTCTCTGTTCCTATACAGATTAGTCAATGCAAAGACCAATTCATACAAATTATGTTATGCATTTGTGAATGTGATAAAAAAGGTCAGAGACCCCAACTATCGTATCATTGCAAATACATTTTTCTTAATATGTTGCAAGTTATTAGGAGAAATGCGAATATTTTTTAAATCCAAGTATCCAATATTAGATTTAAGTATCTTTTCCAAAATTGATTTGTACTTCACATATTTTACAAGTAACTTTCTTCCTTGTAGTTGTCCCTTTATTATTCGTATTCACACTCAGAAAAACACTTTTCTGATTATTTCTCGCACCATTTTGAAGAACAAATTTGTTGTGTGGTATGAGAAATTGTCGCTAGCATGTAGCGATTCCCATTTCACTATTTTTTGGTAACTAAATATTTTTACAATGTCATCATCATGTGGATTCCAATAGAACAGTGTTGGAAAGTTCATCTCTTCATTGTATTTGTCCATAAATATTCCAAGTAGATGTTGTCCTTCAACAGGTGTGACTTCAATGATCTTATCATGCAAATCATGGATGCATTGTGACTCTATGAATCTATGTACCAACGTTTCACTAGGTCTCTCAGTATCTGATTCTATCTCCATATCACTTTCACAATTATAATTTGTGTTTTACATGCATTTTTTACTATCTTGTTGGAGAACATGAGTCCATTCTTTGTTTATAGTGATGTTTTCAACCATGTATAGAGCTTTGGAACATAATTATTTTAATTCTCTCATGACAATGTTTACACGTACTCTTCCGATCTGATATGCATTTTTGTATTGTAGCTATCTTTTCAATGCAATTGCAATTGTCCTTGTTTCATCCATGGATTGTGGCAATTTTTTTTGGACAATATCCATATGAACATGTACGTTGATGATGGATCATGTCAAGCCCATCTGTGATTGTTTGTAGCCCCGTTGTCTAATTTGTGCAAATTCATTTATGAGTGATACAAGTCTCTCTGGAAGTTCTAAGAGTGTACTTTCAATTGGTAATGACATGTTGCATCGTATCTCGTCGGGTGTGCAAATTGTTGCAGTTTCCCATTTTCAAGTGCTCTTTTGCAACTAATACATATCTTGTTAGAAGAGAATATTTTATCACATGTTGTCAAGCTCAAATGTTCTATCTTCAATTCTTCGTTGAATCGTTTAATGTCATTTGAAAAATGTAATTGTTCACAAATTGCACATATGTTCCTAGGTGTGTCTTGGATATGTTGCACATAGAGTCACCATGCTTGTTTCTTTTTTACATCGATATGCTCACTACACAAACTTCTACTTTTTCTTTTCTGCCTAGTTTTGGTGCTAGACTATATTTATTTTAATTTCATATATGAAATTCTTGCTCTTTTACTACCACGCGTTGTTGCATTGATTGAATTTACATCTTGTTCATGTGCATGCCTTTTCATCCCATGCTCGATGGGGAATGCATGATTGCATTTGTTTTTTTCACGTATCATCTTTCTTAGTTTGTGATAACTAAGTCTATTATTCTCAACTGGACCTCTCTTTGCTTTATGACAATCCATTTTAGAGGTTGCACCGCTATTTGCTAATGTAAATTTATCCTCACAATGTGCATGGCATCTATGTTGGTATCTTCCCCATACATGTTCAAGAACTAATACATTGTCACACATACTTTTTCTCAATGGTAGTATTGTATCTATATCTTCCACATGTATCGACTACACCCATTGTCTATTAGCCACAATGTTAATCACATATGTAATTGTACTTCTCTCTTAGTAATGGCTCATATTAAACGTGAACTGTATCTGTTTCAAATGACAACACATCAATTGCTCGATCACAGTTTGAGTTAGCGGAATACAAGTTGACAATATTGTTACCATGGAGGGACCACAATTGAATATTTACATTGAAAATGAATGATATCCATTGCAAACAAAATCCCCNTCTTTCCTTTTTCATATGGAATTTCCATATTTACAAGATACCCTTGCCAATTCACAATAATTGGTGTATTATGTATAACATCAGGTCCCAGATATTCTTGCAAATAATGCAATGCATTATGGTCACTACTTTTCGTTGCATTGCAAAAGGATTGGACAATATAAAGTCTCAAGGATTGTACATCGAAGTATGTGGCTATCAAACAACAAATTGATTGGAACAAACTATCACCACAACTAGACATGACAGGTATTGTTTTGCTCAATCCATAAGAATACATCTTATCCATATTACATTTCCAATAGTATTCGAGGTTTTTTTCACATCGGTGACAAGTAAGTATTAGATTGTTCAAGATTGCATATGGCTATTTTTTTGTAAAACAATGGTTCATAATGACCACTAATAGGATTTGCATCATGAAACAAGATGCAATATGGATTTGCATTTGCATTTCTATTGAAATGAAAATACTTTGTTTTTCTCGTTAGTGAACAAACTGTAATCGATATATTTAACCATTTTACTAACCATCGTATGCAAAATGTATCTCCACATAGCCCTCTCTCATTGTCATTTACATTTGAATACACAGACAATCACATTTTTGATAGATGTATGTTAATGTCATGAATCCCATGCAATTTGTACAAGAAATTAGATCCTAGATCAAGATCATATGACTCTAATGCCTCTATATTTCCATTGTTCAAACAAACCAAGAAAATATCTATTAATCCATTTCGAAATTCAATGGAAGAGTAGTGGAAATTCAATAGGACGTGCAATGCATCAAACGAACAATCCCCAAGACTATATGAAAATGTATCCAATCTAAAAATACCATTTCTATGCAGCACATGGTCAATATTGCCATGCACAATGCATTGCTCCTTGCTTTCATAGTTTTCAACATCTATTTCATCTTTCATGTTTTATTTTATGTCATTCAGATGATGCTTAAGCTATTCCTATAGTGTTGACTAAAAATACTCATCACCTACTATTCTATCCTGCAAATTATTGTAAAGCCTATCTATATATTTATGATATAATGATTAGTAGGTGGGGTTCCCTAGAAAAAATTACAAGTGGACATTTTCAAAGCGAAAATTTTCCCTAAAGATGATTGCATATCATCATTTCTTTTAAGTTATGATGTTTTTAAGTGATGGCATGTTGATTCATATTTTTATGGTGTTATCAATACACATATTGGGAGGATGAAAAGGGTTTATTGCACTTCAATTTGGTGTATATCAATTATGGTAACTTTGTTTCGCTCTTCAACATATTGGTGACATGGTACTCATGAAATATGAAAATAGCGCCCTATCCCTATGATTATATGTACAATATAAATAAAAGTCATTTTATATGCTCACGAATTCAAGACATGTAAACTTTATAGTTTATATTGATGGTCCCAAGAATAGCAGCAACGATTTACTATACCCTTGGTTTCCTACTTTACTTGTCAACCCGAGGTTCGTACAAACTTAAGAGGTGCTATGTACTGTATGTGTAGTATGAAATTGTTGGTAGCAAAGGTTTGAGACTGATCAAAGGCTAAAAATTTGCAGGAAAATTAAATGGCAGAAAACAACTATGGACTAATTGCTTGAAGGAAACACACCAATCTAAAACGGAAACTAATATAGATTGCATGGAAATAACTTATTCTAACCGCATTAAAGAATATTGAATCAAGAAGATTAAACTCAAGCAAAAAGATGAATTCAATCTATGCTATGATAGAAAGTTGTAATAGAAGTAAAGCTACACTAATGCATGAATAAAACAAGCTAACCCTTTGATCAATATCAATCTAAATGTCCTTTATTATTTATTGATGCTTTCAAGAAAATAATATCAAGCTAAGTCAAAATATGAAGTTGAAACGGACCTACATGAGATTTCTATAGAAACTATGTCGTTCTATAGGAACTGTACAGTTTCTATAGGAAACTCCTAATGGAAGCAAAATAAAGTCTAAAAAGAGAGTGCAAGTCTTTAAAAGCATGAACAAATCTACACTATAAATAAACTAAGTGAATATGAGGTTATTGGCCTTGGGAGGCACCTAGGAGTGCTCCAAAAGGATATTGAACATTTCTACAGGATGACTGTTGTGACTAGATAACCTATGATAACTTTCACAAAAGCTAGAACTAATTATGCAAAGCTATATTAAACTTCAAAAGAGAATAAAATATTATCTAAACATGCATGAAAACTACACAAATGGTAACAACGTCCTTGATCCCTCTTGGATGGGCCCTACCTAAGAATCCCAAGGAGCCTAAAAGAAACTTTAATAGACTGGAAGAAAAACCATCTTTATTTCATAAATATCAATCATACATCAAGAGTAGGAAAGCTCTGACTTCTCAATACAATTCTTCACAAAATCTCCACACAATACTTCTCCAAAATTCCCTATATCACTCTCCTAGGCTAGAAGTCTATATATAGCTAGAGAGTTAGACCTCCTTTCCTAAATTAAGGAGAAAAATGTGTAAATGAAGGATCTCAACCCTTTACACATGCATCTTCAATTGTTGTTGATAAGAGGTGGTCATTAATGCACAAGGAGCGCTCTTGGAGGTAGGTAGGGACAATTTCCCTTGATATTTGGTTGACAACTATTTAAGGGAGACAAAATCCCCTGTTTCTAGGAGGTTGGTACCCTTGACTCCTGCAGTTCGACCTGGTTGGTGGAATACATATCTTTTGACAAAAACATTAGTGCAAAAAGCTATATTATACACAAAAATCCACCTCAATCATACATTCATTAAGCAACAAACAAAATACCCATGACTGACTATTAAATATGGTCAAAAGAAAACATTAAGTCATTTTATGGTGGAAAAATGTGCCAAAAATTATCCTTTAGAATGGACAATAATGGGGCTCATCATCACCCCTCAATTGAACTTTTGCACACCCTTTGTGAAGCCAAATATGTTGTCCTTGTTACTATTGTTTTTGTTGTTGTTGTGTACCATGTTGTTATTCAACATTTTCATGTTGTCCATCACCCTGTTGTTGCTCAATGCCTTGTTGTTGCTCAACATAATGTTGTTATTCATTACCCTTCTAATGCTTACTGAATTCTTGTCTCATATTCCAGACCACATATCTACTGATATCTTGTTGTTCATTGTATCCTTTCTACTTCACAATGCTGGCCCATTCTTCTTCTTCCTTTTCTAAATTGATATTAGCCATAGGTGTTGCATGGACAAGAAGTGGAGGGATCATCCTTAATCCAATCTATTTAGTCTTCATTTTCCTCAAAGTTTCTTTGTACCGGGGTATCCTTAGGAGGGCGAGTTGCAAGGTATTGGGGGAGTGAGGTTCTTTGATGTGCAAATCATGAGGTAAGGAGTGCCACCTCCTGTGGCATGCCTCTATTGCTTCCTTTCCCAATAATCTGAGTGGGTCATCAAGATGGATTATTGCTTCCCTTTGTTTGGTTGTCCATCCTGGAGCTACATCCTTATCCAAAGAGAGGCTATGATGATTGTTTATGACATCTTTAGGCCTGATAGCCTCAGCTCTAATCCATAAGGGTGTTTGTTGTTCTTCTTCCTTATACTTCTTGAATTCCTCTCCCCTCATTTCCTCATGCATTAGCCATGATGAAAAGGCCATCAATTGGACATCCCCACATATGGATTGAGATTCTAGTTGTAGGGGTGTGGCAAGATGAGGTTATGCAAGTAGAATTCACATATTTGAGATATTTCCTCCATATTATAGCCCTAATATGCATCTAGGAAATATTTGGGGTTATCAAGGTTGAATTTCACAAATTTAGTCAGGTGTGCAATTTGATTCTTATGTCACTGTTCTTTTATGAACAATGTATATGTCCTAGTTGGTGGTCTGCATTCCAACATCTCTATAGACACTTTAGTTATTGTTTTGATTGTTGCTTCCATAATTTCCACATGTACATTATTCTCATGCAGATCTCTTCTTGCCTTGTTCAATTGTCATTGTAGCTTATGGTTCTCCACTCTCAAATTATGGCTATATTCCACCTTCTTCGTAGTCATAATTTGGAATTTTTCCTGCATAAGTTGGAACTATTATTCCAATTCTTGTGAAGCCTCTTCTTTCTATTTTTATTTATTGTCTTCTGCCACCCTTTTCCACTTGATGGCATCAACCTTGGATTTCTCCAATTCTAACAAGGTTGCATAAAGAATATTTTCTACGTGGGTTTTTGTTCTATAGGTTCCTTTCGTTGATCTTTCCTCTTTTACTACTGTCTCCTTTTGAGGTCCCTTCCCCTTTGTTTCTTTTTGTTGTTCTGGACTAGGAGAGTCCTTGATCTCTTCCACTTGGGATGTGATGGTAAGTGGAGTGGTTGATACTAGCATTTCCTTCTTTTGACCCCTGATTCTATTAGACCTCCTTATTTTGGGTTGTACCCATTCTATACTGGTGATTTTCAAGGGGATGACAATGGGGTTTCCTAAAGTAGTCAAGACATTAACCAATTCCTTGTATTTTTCATCTAACTTATGCTTTTTCTTTTTCTTTTGTTGTTTTGACTTTTTGGGTCTATTGATTCTCTTAGGTTCTTCTCCCTTTTTCTTTTCTTCCTCACTCGTTGTTATTATTAGTACCATTTTTGTACCTATTAAATAAATGAGGATGACTGAAGTTATAATACCAAGATCAAATGAGTTAGCAACAGAAAGTCGAGCTTCCAAAGCCTCTACGCAACCCACAGTCAAATGTTCCTAAGGAAGCTTGCAGAAAATTGTAGAAAATATGCGCTCTTGTGCGCATAAGGAAAAATTTAATCCCTCGGGGTTTGTCGTAGTCCAGAAAGATCATGTCGCAGTAAAAAAGGAGCCTAAGAAAAAATAAACTAGGGGCTTATCATGCTACCGCAACCTAAAATTTCATCATTTTGGAGGTTTTTCGAACCCCGAGAGATGGATGATTCAGATCTGCGTAACATGCCCAAAATTCCAAGTCAATGGTTGTCAAAGTTCCCTAATCAGAGTTCCCCTGGTGACATAACCCCGACCACTCTGAATGGGCACCTCCAAAGGACGAACCGGATTTTCCTTCGGACTAGTTTTAGAGGAGACCAATCAATGATCCAAATCTCATGGCGCCACCATTCGTGCCCTCAAGAAGATCGACGGTCCATATTTGATCTTGAGTGTTAAAACCTCCCGTTTGAGGGTCACATCAGCATTCCAGGGAAGTACTGAAGAGCATGCCACGTAGACATATGAAACCTACCATACATATAGGGTAAAATCTCAAATTTGGGTGACACATGTCTTGTTCCCCTGCCACGTTAGTATCACAGTGGGGTAATCTATGACTGCCATGTAGACAGGTGAAACCTGTCACATGCACAAATCAACAAACCAAAAATGGGTGACACGTGTCTTGCTCCTCTTCCACATTAACGCCAACATGGACCAGTGAAATTTTGCCACATTTTAGGGTGATGTTAGCATGATAGTGTTCGTGTCTTAGTCGATTTATTTAGTTCCCCTCAGCCTTTCGAAGGATGATTCAAATTTTTCTTCCAGGCCCCTTCAAATTCCCCCCAGTGGAGTCTTGTTTGACCTTAATCCTTCAGCACTCTAAATGTTCCCCTGTGATCAACGGTCTAGATCTTATCCTTTCTGTGGTGCTAGATCGACAGTTATCAGAGTCCCTTCATCGAGGTTCGTCACAGGTCCTAGATATGAACAACTCTAAATGTGCCCCTGATATCAACAGTCTAGATCTGATCCTCACTGTGACATCAAATCAACGGACCTCATTGCATCGATGAAAGATCAACAACAAAGATCAAAGGGAAATCGTCATTGTTGAAATGTAAAGAGATGACAGCTCGACATTCCAACAAAGCACCTGTTAGACCTATTTGAAGTTTCCATGTGTCTGTGGGACCCAGCTGACGTCGGCGATAGCATCGTCAATACTAAATCAATTCCAGGCTTGGTCAAGGAAAATCGACGACTCGTTTTTAATTTTGATCACAGATTGATGGTTATGATTTGATCCGACTCAATTCGATAGCAGCCCAGATCTCATTCTAGCTTAGATCTACGATCGAGATGTAATATTGGAGCTCTCTTGTCAGATTCATGTTTGGAGCCCGGGGCCCGATCACTCCGATGAGTGCGACTTCAATCCATGGTCAAGATTGCTTGCCAATTTTGATCTGACGTTTGTTGAGTCTCACGCCTGTGCAATTTTAATTTTGAGTTGTTGCAACAAGGTAAATGATTACAGGGATTTTCTCAGGGATAGGGTGTTATCGATATATTTTCCTGTGTATCTCCAACTACTCCATGATCTCAGCATAACCAAATTTCACCCAGGTGAAGGTAAACCAACTCTTGCTGGGAGGAAAACCACTCAAGAACCAAGAAGCGAGAAGAAATTTCAAGAAGATTGAAATGGTTTCAAGAAGAAGTTTTAGGGCATGAGTGAGAGAGATAAAAGACAAGTAAGGCACCTATTGTTGATGTCGACACTTTGGGGAATTTAAGAGTTTCTTATAACCAGATTTGTTTGACCAGAAACCTTGAGCATAGTAAGTTGATAAAGGCAGAAGGAAACCAGAGATTCATCCCCTGCGTTTAAGTTTCAGTCTGTGAATCCCCCATCTATTGTACTTGTGTTCCTGTAAATCATATCCTATCATTTTTTCTTTCTTGTATCATATTTGATTTATAAAGCTCGAAAAACAGATTATACCTTATGTTCAATTTTACTACATGATGTTTAATCTTGATATTAGAAATGATTTCCTCTGGATGAATGACCATTTGTTATCGGTTTCTTGTACATTTAAATGATATGCAGAGGGTAACTCCTTGAATTTGAATGTATGAATATGTTAACTATTTGAAGCATGTATTTATTGATCTGTTTACACTTGTTAGAGCTGTTAAATTCTTAATTGCTCAACGAGTTGTTCTTTTCCACATGCTACAAGATTCATTTTTAACAGTGCCCTGTATGTTTATTATGTTTTTCCTCTAATCCATAATTTCATCCTCCTTCAAGCTTGATTCTCTGAGACACTTGTGGGAAAATTCCTTTGATATTTGAGAGGATTTGTCAGATGAACTGAGATTGCTTGAGGTCCTTTAATTTTAAGAAAGAGAGAAGAAAAAACTTCCCAAAATATTGCACAAGTATTTTACTGCAAATATGGCCTTAAGATTCATCCTGAGTCTTGTCCCCTAGGGTGGCTTGGAATCGTTCCAATAATAACCCAGAACATCTTGAGGGATAACATCTAAAATGGCATCGTTTTCTTGGACGTAAGATGAATAAATATTCCCTGGGGATACAACATTGTAGGCTCTGAGACTTGATGGTGAACATGCCTCAGGCTCTTGGTTGTTAATGTTTCACCTGGCAACTCCATAGAAGGACAACCTAGCCTCTGTCAGAAGACACACCATAATCCACCCTGATCCTGATCAGAGTCTAATATATTCAGATCTAGGAAAACTAGTGATATGGAGGAATATCATAGAGCGTCATACCTCATTTTTCTCAGGTAACCCTTATCTTGAAATATCTCCTCTTGTTGTTCATCAAAATGTTTAATCTGTATATCTGACTAATATACCTGAAGATTCATTTTATGCTTCAAAATTTCTTCCATAACCGTTAATAGATATCCAAAACTCCACTTTAGAATTTATCCAAGAAGTTAGTTCTTCCCATCGACCCTTTTTGAAAATTCTTATGCCTCCTTTGTCCTTTGAAGCCCATAACATCATTTTACAAAATATCATGGCCGGTGCAGGTGGAGGAAGACTCGAGGGAAATCAAACTCTTCCCCCACCACCTATAAATCCTTGGGTCACTTCCATATTTTCCCCTTTAAATCTACCCCAAATTGCCCATGAACTCCTTGAGAATTACATGAAATAT
>JASDQU010739151.1:91645-101909 GCA_032191745.1 Picea mariana
CAATGGTAGTATTGTATCTCTATCGTAGTTTCTTCCACATGTATCGACTACACCCATTGTCTATTAGTCACAATGTTAATCACATATGTAATTGTACTTCTCTCTTAGTAATGGCTCATATTAAACGTGAACTGTATCTGTTTCAAATGACAACACATCAATTGTTCGATCACAGTTTGAGTTAGCGGAATACAAGTTGACAATATTGTTACCATGGAGGGACCACACTTGAATATTTACATTGAAAATGAATGATATCCATTGCAAACAAAATCCCCCGCCTCCATCTTTCCTTTTTCATATGGAATTTCCATATTTACAAGATACTCTTGCCAATTCACAATAATTGTTGTATTATGTATAACATCAGGTCCCAGATATTCTTGCAAACAATGCAATGCATTCTGGTCACTACTTTTCGTTGCATTGCAAAAGGATTGGACAATATAAAGTCTCAAGGATTATACATCGAAGTATGTGGCTATCAAACAACAAATTGATTGGAACAAACTATCACCACAACTAGACATGACAGGTATTGTTTTGCTCAATTCATAAGAATACATATTATCCATATTACATTTCCAATAGTATTCGAGGTTTTTTCACATCGGTGACAAGTAAGTATTAGATTGTTCAAGATTGCATATGGCTAGTTTTTTTGTAAAACAATGGTTCATAATGACCACTAATAGGATTTGCATCATGAAACAAGATGCAATATGGATTTGCATTTGCATTTCTATTGAAATGAAAATACTTTGTTTTTCTCGTTAGTGACCAAACTGTAATCGATATATTTAACCATTTTGCTAACCATCGTATGCAAAATGTATCTCCACATAGCCCTCTCTCATTTTCATTTACATTTGAATACGCAGACAATCACATTTTTGATAGATGTATGTTAATGTCATGAATCCCATGCAATTTGTACGAGAAATTAGATCCTAGATCAAGATCATATGACTCTAATGCCTCTATATTTTCATTGTTCAAACAAACCAAGAAAAGATCTATTAATCCATTTCGAAATTCAATGGAAGAGTAGTGGAAATTCAATAGGACGTGCAATGCATCAAACGAACAATCCCCAAGACTATATGAAAATGTATCCAATCTAAAAATACCATTTCTATACAGCACATGGTCAATATTTCCATGCACAATGCATTGCTCCTTGCTTTCATAGTTTTCAACATCTATTTCATCTACCATGTTTTATTTTATGTCATTCAGATGATGCTTAAGCTATGTCTATAGTGTTGACTAAAAATACTCATCACCTACTATTCTATCTTGCAAATTATTGCAAAGCCTATCTATATATTTATGATATAATGATTAGTCGGTGGGGTTCCCTAGAAATAATTACAAGTGCCCATTTTCAAAGCGAAAAATTTCCCTAAACATGATTGCATATCATCATTTCTTTTTAGTTATGATGTTTTTAAGTGATGGCATGTTGATTCATATTTTTATGGTGTTATCAATACACATGTTTGGAGGATGAAAAGGGTTTTTTGCACTTCAATTTGGTGTATATCAATTATGGTAACTTTGTTTCGCTCTTCAACATATTGGTGACATGGTACTCGTGAAATATGAAAATAGCGCCCTATCCCTATGATTATATGTACAATATAAATAAAAGTCATTTTATATGCTCACGAATTCAAGACATGTAAACTTTATAGTTTAGATTGATGGTCCCAAGAATAGCAACAACGATTTACTATACCCTCGGTTTCCTACTTTACTTGTCAACCCGGAGTTCGTACAAACTTAAGAGGTGCTATGTACTGTATGTGTAGTATGCAATTGTTGGTAGCAAAGGTTTGAGACTGATCAAAGGCTAAAAATTTGCAAGAAAATTAAATGGCAGAAAACAACTATGGACTAATTGCTTGAAGGAAACACACCAATCTAAAACGGAAACTAATATAGATTGCATGGAAATAACTTATTCTAACCACATTAAAGAATATTGAATCAAGAAGATTAAACTCAAGCAAAAAGATGAATTCAATCTATGCTATGATAGAAAGTTGTAAGAGAAGTAAAGCTACACTAATGCATGAATAAAACAAGCTAACCCTTTGATCAATATCAATCTAAATGTCCTTTTATTATTTATTGATGCTTTCAAGAAAATAATATCAAGCTAAGTCAAAATATGAAGTTGAAATGGACCTACATGAGATTTCTATAGAAACTATGTCGTTCTATGGGAACTGTACAGTTTCTATAGGAAACTCCTAATGGAAGCAAAATAAAGTCTAAAAAGAGAGTGCAAGTCTTTAAAAGCATGAACAAATCTAGACTATAAATAAACTAAGTGAATATGAGGTTATTGGCCTTGGGAGGCACCTAGGAGTGCTTCAAGAGGATATTGAACATTTCTACAGGATTTTTGTTGTGACTAGATAACCTATGATAACTTTCACAAACGCTGGAACTAATTATGCAAAGCTATATTAAACTTCAAAAGAGAATAAAATATTATCTAAACATGCATGAAAACTACACAAATGGTAACAACGTCCTTGATCCCTCTTGGATGGGCCCTACCTAAGAATCCCAAGGACCCTAAAAGAAACTTTAATAGACTGGAAGAAAAACCATCTTTATTTCATAAATATCAATAATACATCAAGAGTAGGAAAGCTCTGAGTTCTCAATACAAGTCTTCACAAAATATCCACACAATACTTCTCCAAAATTCCCTATATCACTCTCCTAGGCTAGAATTCTATATATAGCTAGAGAGATAGACCTCCTTTCCTAAATTAAGGAGAAAAATGGGTAAATGAAGGATCTCAACCCTTTACACATGCATATTCAAATGTTGTTGATAAGAGGTGGTCGTTAATGCACAAGGAGCGCTCTTGGAGGTAGGTAGGGACAATTTCCCTTGATATTTGGTTGACAACTATTTAAGGGAGACAAAATCCCCTATTTCTAGGAGGCTGGTACCCTTGACTCCTGCAGTTCGACCTGGTTGGTGGAATACATATATTTTGACAAAAACATTAGTGCAAAAAGATATATTATACACAAAAATCCACCTCAATCATACATTCATTAAGCAACAAACAAAATACCCATGACCGACTATTAAATATGGTCAAAAGAAAACATTAAGTCACTTTATGGTGGAAAAATGTGCCAAAAATTATCCTTTAGAATGGACAATAATGGGGCTCATCATCACCCCTCAATTGAACTTTTGCACACCCTTTGTGAAGCCAAATATGTTGTCCTTGTTACTATTGTTGTTCTTGTGTACCATGTTGCTATTCAACATTTTCATGTTGTCCATCACCCTGTTGTTGCTCAATGCCTTGTTGTTGCTCAACATAATGTTGTTATTCATTACCCTTCTGTTGCTTACTGAATTCTTGTCTCATATCCCAGACCACATATCTAGTGATATCTTGTTGTTCATTGTATCCTTTCTACTTCACAATGCTGGCCCATTCTTCTTCTTCCTTTTCTAAATTGATATTAGCCATAGGTGTTGCATGGACAAGAAGTGGAGGGATCATCCTTAATCCAATCCATTTAGTCTTCATTTTCCTCAAAGTTTCTTTGTACCGGGGTATCCTTAGGAGGGCGAGTTGCAAGGTATTGGGGGAGTGAGGTTCTCTGATCTGCAAATCATGAGGTAAGGAGTACCACCTCCTGTGGCATGCCTCTGTTTCTTCCTTTCCCAATAATCTAAGTGGGTCATCAAGATGGATTATTGCTTCCCTTTGTTTGGTTGTCCATCTTGGAGCTACATCCTTATCCAAAGAGAGGCTATGATGATTGTTTATGACATATTTAGGCCTGACATCCTCAGCTCTAATCCATAAGGGTGTTTGTTGTTCTTCTTCCTTATACTTCTTGAATTCCTCTCCCCTCATTTCCTCATGCATTAGCCATGATGCAAAGGCCATCAATTGGACATCCCCACATATGGATTGAGATTCTAGTTGTAGGGTTGTGGCAAGATGAGGTTATGCAAGTAGAATTCACATAGTTGAGCTATTTCCTCCATATTATAGCCCTAATATGCATCTAGGAAATATTTGGGGTTATCAAGGTTGAATTTCACAAATTTAGTCAGGTGTGCAATTTGATTCTTATGTCATTGTTCTTTTATGAACAATGTATATGTCCTAGTTGGTGGTCTGCATTCCAACATCTCTATAGACACTTTAGTTATTGTTTTGATTGTTGCTTCCATAATTTCCACATGTACATTATTCTCATGCAGATCTCTTCTTGCCTTGTTCAATTGTCATTGTAGCTTATGGTTCTCCACTCTCAAATTATGGCTATATTCCACCTTCTTCATAATCATAATTTGGAATTTTTCCTGCATAAGTTGGAACTATTATGCCAATTCTTGTGAAGCCTCTTCTTTCTATTTTTATTTATTGTCTTCTACCACCCTTTTCCACTTGATGGCATCAACCTTGGATTTCTCCAATTCTAACAAGGTTGCATAAAGAAGATTTTCCACATGGGTTTTTGTTCTATAGGTTCCTTTCGTTGATCTTTCCTCTTTTACTACTGTCTCCTTTTGAGGTTTCTTCCCCTTTGTTTATTTTTGTTGTTCTGGACTAGGAGAGTCCTTGATCTCTTCCACTTGGGATGTGATGGTAAGTGGAGTGGTTGATACTAGGATTTCCTTCTTTTGACCCCTGATTCTATTAGACCTCCTTATTTTGAGTTGTACCCATTCTGTACTGGTGATTTTCAAGGGGATGACAATGGGGTTTCCTAAAGCAGTCAAGACATCAACCACTTCCTTGTCTTTTTCATCTAACTTATGCTTTTTCTTTTTCTTTTTTTGTTTTGACTTTTTGGGTCTATTGATTCTCTTAGGTTCTTCTCTCTTTTTCTTTTCTTCCTCACTCGTTGCTACTATTAGTACCAATTTTGTACCTATTAAATAAATGAGGATGAATGAAGTTATAATACAAGATCAAATGAGTTAGCAACAGAAATTCGAGCTTCCAGAACCTCTATGCAACCCAAAGTCAAATGTTCCTAAGGAAGCTTGCAGAAAATTGTAGAAAATATGTGCTTTTGTGAGCATAAGGAAAAATTTAAGCCCTCGGGGTTTGTCGTAGTCCAGAAAGATCATGTTGCAGTAAAAAAGGAGCCTAAGCAAAAATAAACCAGGGGCTTATCATGCGACCGCAACCTAAAATTTCATCATTTTGGAGGTTTGTCGGACCCCGAGAGATGGATGATTTAGATCTGCGTAACATGCCCAAAATTCCAAATCAATGGTTGTCAGAGTTCCCTAATTAGAGTTCCCCTGGTGACATAACCCCGACCACTCTGAATGGGCACCTCCAAAGGACAAACGAGATTTTCCTTCGGACTAGTTTTAGAGGAGACCAATCAATGATCCAAATCTCATGGCGCCACCAGTCGTGCGCTCGAGAAGATCAACGGTCCATATTTGATCTCAAGTGTTAAAACCTCTTGTTTGAGGGTCACATCAGCATGCCAGGGAAGTACTGAAGAGCATGCCACGTAGACATATGAAACCTACCATATATACAGGTGAAAATCTCAAATTTGGGTGACACGCGTCTTGTTCCCCTTCCACGTTAGTATCACAGTGGGGTAATCTATGACTGCCATGTAGACAGGTGAAACCTGTCACATGCACAAATCAACAAACCAAAAATGGGTGACACGTGTCCTTCTCCTCTTCCACATCAATGCCAACATGGACCAGTGAAATTTTCCCACATTTTAGGGTGATGTTAGCATGGTAGTGTTTGTGTCTTAGTCAATTTGTTTAGTTCCCCTCAGCCTTTTGAAGGATGATTCAGATTTGTCTTCCAGGCCCCTTCAAATCCCCCCCAGTGGAGTCTTGTTTGAACTTAATCCTTCAGCACACTAAATGTGCCCATGTGATCAATGGTCTAGATCTCATCCTTTCTGTGGTGATAGATCGACGGTTATCAGAGTCCCTTCATCGGGGTTCGTCATAGGTCCTAGATCTGAACAACTCTGAATGTGCCCCTGATATCAACAGTCGAGATTCGATCCTCACTATGACATCAAATCATCGGACCTCATTGCATCGACGAAAGATCAACAACAAAGATCAAAGGGAAATTGTCATCGTTGAAATGTAAAGAGATGATAGCTCGACATTCCAACAAAGCACCTGTTAGACCTATTTGAAGTTGCCATGTGTCTGTGGGACCCAGCTGACATCGGTGATAGCGTCGTCAATACTAAATCAATTCCAAGCTTGGTCAAGGAAAATCGATGACTCATTTTCAATTTCGATCACAGATTGATGGTTATGATTTCATCTGACTCACTTCGACAGCGGCCCAGATCTCATTCTAGCTTAGATCTACGATCGAGATGTAATATTGGAGCTCTCTTGTCAGATTCATATTTGGAGCCCGGGGCCCGATCACTTCGACGAGTGTGACTTCGATCCACGGTCAAGATTGCTTGCCAATTTTGATCTAACGTTTGTTGAGTCTCACGCTTGTGCAATTTTAATTTTGAGTTGTTGCAACAAGGTAAATGATTACAGGGATTTTCTTAGGGATAGGGTGTTATCTATATATTTTCCTGCGTATGTCCAACTAATCCATGATCTCAGCATAACCAAATTTCACCCAGGTGAAGGTAAACCAACTCTTGCCGGGAGGAAAACCACTCAAGAAACAAGAAGCGAGAAGCAATTTCAAGAAGATTGAAATGGTTTCAAGAAGCAGTTTTAGGGCATGAGCGAGAGAGATAAAAGACAAGGAAGGCACCTATTGTTGAGGTCAACACTTTGGGGAATTTAAGAGTTTCTTATAACCAGATTTGTTTGACCAGAAACCTTGAGCATAGTAAGTTGATAAAGGCAGAAGGAAACCAGAGATTCATCCCCTGCGTTTAAGTTTCAGTCTGTGATTCCCCCATCTATTGTACTTGTGTTCCTGTAAATCATATCCTATCATTTTTTCTTTCTTGTATCATATTTGATTTATAAAGCTCAAAAAACAGATTATACCTTATGTTCAATTTTACTACATGATGTTTAATCTTGATATTAGATATGATTTCCTCTGGATGAATGACCATTTCTTATCGGTTTCTTGTACATTTAAATGATATGCAGAGGGTAACTCCTTGAATTTAAATGTATGAATATGTTAACTATTTGAAACATGTGTTTATTGATATGTTTACACCTGTTAGAGCTGTTAAATTCTTAATTGCTCAACAAGTTGTTCTTTTCCACATGCTACAAGATTCATTTTTAACAGTGCCCTGTATGTTTATTATATTTTTCTTCTAATCCATAATTTCATCCTCCTTCAAGCTTGATTGTCTGAGACACTTGTGGGAAAATTCCTTTGATAGTTGAGAGGATTTGTCAGATGAATTGAGATTGCTTGAGGTCCTTTAATTTTAAGAAAGAGAGAGGAAAAAACTTCCCAAAATATTGCACAAGTATTTTACTGCAAATATGGCCTTAAGATTCATTCTGAGTCTTGGCCCCTAGGGTGGCTTGGAATCATTCCAATAATAACCCAGAACATCTCGAGGGATAACATCTAAAATGGAATCGTTTTCTTGGACGTAAGATGAATAAATATTCCTTGGGGATACAACATTGTAGGCTCTGAGACTTGATGGTGAACATGCCTCAGGCTCTTGGTTGTTAATGTTTCACCTGGCAACTCCATAGAAGGACAACCTAGCCTCTATCAGAAGACACACCATAATCCACCCTGATCCTGATCAGGGTCTAATATATTCAGATCTAGGAAAACTAGTGATATAGAGGAATATCACAGAGCGTCATACCTCATTTTTCTCAGGTAACCCTTATCTTGAAATATCTCCTCTTGTTGTTCATCAAAATGTTTAATCTATATATCTAACTAATATACCTGAAGATTCATTTTCTGCTTCAAAATTTCTTCCATAACCATTAATAGATATCCAAAACTCCACTTTAGAATTTATCCAAGAAGTTAGTTCTTCCCATAGACCCTTTTTGAAAATTCTTATTCCTCCTTTGTCCTTTGAAGCCCATAACATCATTTTACAAAATATCATGGCCGGTGCAGGTGGAGGAAGACCCGAGGGAAATCAAACTCTTCCCCCACCACCTATAAATCCTTGGGTCACTTCCATATTTTCCCCTTTAAATCTACCCCAAATTGCCCATGAACTCCTTGAGAATTACATGAAATATCTGCCCAAATTTGATGGCGATAAAAAACGCTCAACTAAAGAGCATATGAGTGATTTTTGAGACTTTATAGAACTAGTTTGTAGATCATGGTGATGTCTTCATGAGGGTATTTGTCCAAAATCTAGGGGGAGATGTTAGAAAATGGTTTAGAGAGATTCTTGTTGCTTCAATTGATAGTTGGTCAGCTCTAGAAGCTGCCTTTATGAGATAGTGGGGTGAGAAGAGGGATAACCTATACTACTTGAATGAATTTGGCTCACTCAAGAAAAGAGCTAATGAAACTATTTATGATTTTAGCAGGAGGTTTAATAATCGTTATAACAGTATCCCCGTAGATATAAATATATCATAACCAGCAACCAAAGTGACATACGTTGGGGAATTTGATGATAATTTTTCCATGACTTTGAGAGAAAGAAGATCCTCGGCCCTGCTAGTAATGCAAGAGGATGCAATATACATATAAGGTAATACGATTGCATCAAGTAAGATGAAGAAAAAAATATATATCAGGCAAAAAAGAAAAATGTTAGGGAAGATTGTGGTACTTCTGATCCAAGTAGAGAACCCCAAGAAGCAAATATGGATGAGATGTCTAGATTGATTAGGAATCATACAAATAAAATGTCCAGCTTTGAGATAGAGCATAGAAACACAAACATAGCTCCTCAAGAGGGAGGCATAAGAAATCCTAACCCTCATCTGTTCAGAAGACCTCATAATCCATAGCTCATGAGAAGGGAGAGAAGAAATGAAGAACTACCCATTCAACCCCCTGTAAAAAAATAAGAATGATAACAACTTTATTGAATAAGTGGTGTATGAGGGCTATGGTGAATACATAGAAGAAGTCCACCTAATTCAAGATGATAATGATTCCATACATCTAACTCAAGATGATTATGAGGAGTTTCTAAATCCTAAGAAACTGATGCCTAACAATCATCTCAACAAAGGAGCTTTATCCTTAGTTCAGTACAAAAATTTTGTTGATGCACTACAGGCTAAGATTCATAAGAAGTGTGTTCTCAGGCCTAGGCAGAAAGCAGTTGTTGTGGAAATTCAATCTCATGCTAAGAAATCTGGTCCAAAGTTGTCTAAAGATAAAGCCAAAGAAGTCCTATACACCCCTAACGTAAATGAAGTTTCAGAGCCCGTTAAAAGGGAAAAAGAAACTAAAGAAACTAAGGAATTAGTCTCACCATTCAATATAGAACATGAATTGTCCAAGATCAAGATTCATGTGCCTTTGGTGCAGCTGGCTAAAAACCCCTCATACCATAAACAAATTGAGAAAATGATGCAAGGGAAGGAATTAGAAAATCCTCATGATACTTTGAATGTACAAGATGATTACCCTACCATAGTTTTTGGTACCCATATTGATGACAAAAAATAATCTGTGGGACCCTTTTGTGTGACCTTGAATATTCATGATAAGATGTTGCACAATTGTATGCTCGATTATGGAGAATCACACAATCTCATGCCCAAAGTAGTCATTGAAAAGTTGGGGTTGGAAATTACCAGACCTTATCATGACCTCTATTCATTTGATGCCAGAAAAGTTAAATGTTATAGGTTGATTAAAGACACGGTTGTCACCCTAGGCCAGCTGTCTGTTAAGAGCATTATGATGGACGTGGTAGTCGTTGATGTACCAACAAATTATGGCATGCTATTGTCTAGAGCATGGGCACGAAAATTGGGAGGAACTATGCAAATGGACATGACTTGCCATTGTACTAGTTTTTGGAGAAGAGCTCAAAAGGTTTTACCGAGAGACAAAGTTTGCTTACGTGGTTAGTGATCAGAATGACCCTGTGAATCATCCCATATATGTCGTTGATGAATATCTGGGATGGTGTATCCTATATGTAAATGAAGAATACAGTGAAATCCAAATGCTTCCAGACCCTCTTGTACGCCTTGTGGAAGAAGTCGATGGCATATGGAAATTGTATTTTGACGGTGCATGCTCAAAAGGAGTTGGGGCCGGTGTAATGCTCATCTCACAAACCATAAAAAAATAAAAAT
>JASDQU010739151.1:111158-124836 GCA_032191745.1 Picea mariana
TCAAGCTTCTAGAGCCTCTACGCAACCCAGAGTCAAATGTTCCTAAGGTAACTTGAAGAAAATAGAAGAAAATCGACGCTCTTGTGCGCATAATGCAAAATTTAAGCCCTCGGGGCTTGTTGCAGTCCAAAAAGATCTTGTCACAGTCCAAAAGGAGCCTAAACACAAATAAACCAATGGCTTGTCATGAGATCGTGGCCTAAAAGTGCAATATTTCGAAGGTTTGTCGGACCCCGAGAGATGGACGACTCAAATTTGCGTCGCGTACCCAACATTCCAAATCAATGATTGTCGGAGTTCCCTCATAGGAGTTCCCCTGGTGACCTAACCCTGATCACTATGAATGGGAACCTCTGAAGGATGACCCATATTTTCCTTCAGACTTCTTTTAGAGGAGATCGGTCAATGACCCAGATCTCATGGTGCCACCAGTTGTGCCCCCGACAAGATCGACGGTCCAAATTTGATCTCAAGTGTTAAATTCTCCCAGTCGAGGGTCTCATTACCATGCCAATGAAGTTTTGACATAGCCAATAAGAGAATGGCATGTAGACATGTGAAACCTACCATTTGTACAGGTGAAAATCTCAAACCTAGGTGACACGTGTCCTATTCCCCTACCATGCTAGTATCACCGTGGGCCAATCTATGACTTCCATGTGGATAGGTGAAACCCATCACATGCACAGGTCAACACACCAAAAATGGGTGACACATGTCCCACTCCCCTTCCACGTCAGTTCCAACATGGGCCAGTGAAATTCTACCATGTTTTAGGGTGATGTCAGCATGATAGTGTTCGTGCCTTAGTTGATTTTTGCTTTTGGATCAAGGCAAGTTCAACGGCTCTCAGTTCCCCTCAACCTTCCAAGGGACGGTTCATATTTGTCTTGTGGGCCCCTTCTGAGTTCCCACAGTGAGGTCTTGTTTGAACTTAATCCTTTAGTGCTCTGAATGTGCCCCTGTGATCAACGGTCTAGATCCAATCCTTTCTGTGGTGCTAGATCGACAGTTATCAGAGTTCCTTCATCGAGGTTCCTCATAGGTCTCGGCTCTGAACAAATCCAAATGTGCCCTTGTGATCAATGGTCCAGATCTGATCCTCTCTGTGACATCAGATCGCCGGACCTCATTGCATCGAAGAAATATCAATGAAAAAGATCAAAGGGAAATCATTTTCATTGAAATGTAAAGAGATGACATCTCGACATGCCAGCAAATCACCTTCCAGACCTGTTTGAAGTTGCCACATGTCTGCAAGACCTAGCTGACGTGAACGATGGCACCATCAATACTGAAGCGACTCCAAGCTTGGTCAAGGAAAATCAATGGCTCGTTTTCAATTTTAATCATAGATCGATGGTTCTTATTTGATTTGATGTAATCCTCGAAGTCCTTGACATCAGACTTCCTGTTGAAGCCCCAATTTCACACCTTTGAGAGGACTCACTCCGACAACGGGCCAAATCTCATTATAGCTTAGATATATAGTTGATATTTAATCTTGGAGCTCTCTCGTTGGAGCCGTGTTTGGAGCCTAGGCCTCGATCACTCCGACGATTGTGACTTTAATCCATGGTCGAGATTGCTCACCAATTTTGATCCGACGGCTGTTGAGTCTCACGCTTGTGCAGTTTTAATTTTGAGTTGTTGCAGTAAGGTAAATGATTACAGGTATTTTCTAAGGGATAGGGTGTGGTCGATATCTTGGCCCGCATATCTCCAGCTACTCCATGATCTCAGCATAATAGAATTTCACCCAAGTGAAGGTAAACCAACTTTTATCGGGAGGAAAACCACTCAATAATCAAGAAGCGGGAAGCAATTTCAAGAAGTTGGAAATGATTTCATGAAGCGGTTTTAGGGGATGAGAAAGAGAAATAAAACACAAGGAAGGCACCCATTGTTGAGGTCAACACTTTGGGAATTTAAGAGTTTCTTATAACTAGATCTGTTTGACCAAAAACCTTGAGCACAGTCAGTTGACAAAGGCAACATGCAACCAGAGATTTCTCCCCTACATTTAGGTTTCAGTCTGTGATTCCCCCATCTATTGTATTTGTGTTCATGTAAAGCATCTCCTACAATTTTTTCTTTCTTGTATCAAATCTGGTTTATAAAGATCAGACAACAGATTATGCCTTATGTTCAATGTTACTACATGATGTTTAATCCTGATATTAGAAATGATTTCTTCTGAATGAATGACCATTTCTTATCATTTTCTTGTACATTTAAATGATATGCAGAGGGTACCTCCTTGAATTTGAATGTATGAATATATCAATTGTTTGGAGCATGTGTTTATTGATCTATTTACACATGTTAGAGTCATTGAATTCTTAATTGTTAAACATGCTATTCTTTTCCATGGGCTACAGGATTCATTTTTAACAGTGCCCTGCATGTTTACTCTGTTTTTCATCTAATCCATCATTTCATCCTCCTTCAAGATTTATTGTTTGATACACTCATGGACAAATGCCTCTGATAGTTGAGAGAATTTGTTAGTTGAACTGAGACTATTTGAGGTCCTTAAACTTTGAGAAAGAGAGAGGGAAAAACTTCCCAAAATATTTCACAATTAGTTTACTGCAAATCTGGCCTTAAGATTCATCCTGATTCTTGGCCCCTGGGGTGCCTTGAGATCATTCCAATAATAGCCTGGAACATCTCAAGGGATAATAGATGCATGCACTTCTTCAAATGTTTGTTTGTCCATGTTTATGAAATATTCCCATAGAACTATGTGCTTCAAACTCCTAAGGGAATATGAGACTATCAACTTGATGAGTCCATGATATGCTAAGAATTCTTGTTTTCCTCTCTGTAGTTTTAGGCTCATCTCTTTTGATTATTTAAGAAGTAATTAAGGGATGCACATGTTTTAGTGGGGTTCCTAATTTGGAAGGTGCCTCAACTGGTGTAATTGTCTAAAATGGTAAGCATAGACTACACTTATCCTTCCCTCACATGTGATGTATTTGATGATATGATAAGTGACCTTTGGCCATGGGTGAGGGATTCTTTCCCTTTTGATGCCATTTTATCCTCATCATTTTTCTCATTTTGGAGGAACAATGCCTTCTTGGCACTAATGGATTATTTCCTCTCTTCTTTATCCCAAGGGATGCCTAAGGGCAGACTAGAAAACTTGTTGATGGAGGCCTCATTAATTGCAATTTTTAGTCCCATTATTGTGGTCACATATTGATGTTCCCGTATATTTTGGAAATTATGAGCAAACTCGTTGGATACCTTATCATCAAATCCTATGAGTGTTTCAAAGTAGCCCAACCAATCTCATCTCTGAAAAATTTATACTATCTTAGGATTATCATAACTTTGGAAGGTTTTGCTGGTTCTCTCCTTTCGAATCCAACTCCCATGGTTGTTGTCAAGGATGATGAGTTGAGTTTCTGAGAAGAGAGAAAGGATAGAGGTTGGTTATTGGTTTCCTGTAGAATGTTCAAGTTGAACTATTCCTTAGAGAGGATGACAAATTGAGTTGGTTTTTAGGCAAACATGGTGATAAAAATTTCAGCAAGGGTTTTGCTTCGAAGGACAGAGGAAAAATGAGGGTTTTCTTGACAATTCCCAGGTTGGTATGTTTCTCTACAACTATTCCTATAGAAACTGATTTCTATAGGAACTGTGTAAATCAGAATTCCGGAGGATTTTTTTTCAAATACTCGCAAGAAACAATAGTGTTGAGAGGGTTCAACCATAGGTCTATAACCATAAGCATTTCAACAACTAAGGAGAATTAAACACATGGGGAGTTGGTTCAATTTTTATAACAGAGCTCTACATGACTGTGACTGAAAAAATGGGTTTCTATAGGATGTGATTTTATTTTTGTTCAAGAACCATAAACTTTCCAGCAAATGGTCATAAGTCAAAAAATGTATCAATATTGAAGTAAATTCAACAAATACTTGAGATTGGAGGTTCTTTCTCTGCCTAGGGTTTCAAATCTACTTGTAGTGATTCTTGTAGCATCCTCAAAATCTCCAACTGATTGTTTTGCTTGCCTTCCTCACCTGCGAGCTCACCTTCTTGCTTCCACACAGCTTGAACCACTCCTTTCTTCAGATTCGAAATAGTGCTCCGATTGTTTCCAACTCCGAGTTATGCCCCCAAATCTCGGATTGGACTTTTGTCTTGTCACACCAATCGACTTGATGTTTTCATAATTCCTTGATTCATGATTTTAAGTCAAAGTAATGAACCTCCACTTAAACCATTTAATCTCCACATGCCAATTCGAATCTTGGCACAAATTATGCCACTCCCTATTGAAAAGATGTGAACGTCCTCATTTTCATCACCTTATAGACTTTATGAATGCTTGACCATATGAAATAAGAATAGATATATATAAATGAAGCTTAATTAAATGTGGATAGGATAGATATTTATGTTACCTTTGTTTACCTTTGCATGCACATTAATTTGCTTTTTCCAGGTGGCTGGAGGTGGTTTGTCTTCTTGATGGTGCATGTAGATTCTCTTGATGTCCTCATCGAGATCATATATGAAATACATTAGGATATTACGGCCTCCAATCGTTCTACATGATACATAGAATCATGTAGATTTGTTTCTACTGTGTTGAATATTTTCTACAGGATACAGAGTATCTTGTAGAAGTTGATTTTTGCTATCCCAAGGGTGTATCTGATAAAAAAAAATGGTTGGAGAAAGTGGTTATATTTCTGATATTATCATTTGAATTTATGATGTTGGTCTTGAGTCTGATTGCTTTCCATTATTTGTAGAATTGGCCTTGTTAGGTTGATCCTGTTGAATAACCTAGTATATTGTTTTTATTTAAATAAAAGGATAGAATGAAGCATGTTGGATATGGAAAGTGGTATAGATGATGGAAATGAAAAACATGGATAATCATATGGAGATGATGGAAAATGTTATGTATGAATGATGAAAATCATTGAAGGAAAATTTAGAATGCTTATTATCCTTATTGAGTTTTCTTTTTGCTGACTGTTGATTTTATTCCTGTGTAGGTGGCTGTAATAATGATGTTTTTGGTCCCTGCAAAAACAAAATGTTAGTACCCAAATTTTCTTTTCTTGTTTTTTTTTTTCTATTTTTTTTTCAAGGCAGAGGTTCCATCACTGGTTTTCATGAATGCCTTGCCTCATCAAGCCTATGAGAAGTTTTATTGACAAGGATATTCATTTATTCTTCAGATCTGAGACTGCCTCCATTGGAGGTTTTCACCCTTAGATCTGTCCTAGATGCCTTTAGGAGGTTTTCATCTAGGATTTTTATTATTTTTTCTCTCTCATATCTCTTTATTGGGATGGATTGAGAACATTTATGCTATCAATCACATCCAAATTTTATTTCTTCGTTGTTGTCATGAATTCTTCTTTTGTCAGAGGATTATTGTAAGTCTTTAGTCTAAATCCATTCACCAGTAGGGATATTCCTTCTTCATCAATGGTTCTCATCTTAACTGAACCATTATCATAACACTTTTCAATAATGTAGGTTCCTAGCCACCTTGTCATCAACTTCCCTTTGAAGTCCTTAAACATTGATTCATATATCAAATCCCAATCCCCTTCTTTGAACTTTTTTTACTTAATCTTCTTGTCATGCTAGTATTTTCTTTGCTACTGCATTACTTTAGTGTTGAAGAGGGCTTGCATCCTGTACTCATCTAAGACATTTAGTTGGCTCAATATTTTTCTTTGTGTTGATTGTAAATTCTTGTCTAATTCAGTTGGCGTTCTCAATGTCTGATATTCAAATTCAATAGTGAGCATGGCTTTCTTACCATAGCTAATTCAAAAGGAGTAAGTCATGTGGTAGTTTTCCATGTAATGTTGTATGCCCATGCTGCTTCTGTGAGCTTCTTTGACCAACATTTCTTTTTCATGCTCATTGTTTTGGTGAGGATGTTTTATAACTCTCAGTTTGTGACTTCGATTTGCCCATTTGCTTGAGGATGGTAGGGTGTTGACTTTCTGTGGCAGATGTTATGTTCCTTCATGATTTATTTAAATATTCTTGATGTAAATTGAGGGATTTGATATGTGACTATCTCCCTTGGATAACCAAACCTTGATAATATTCATTCTTGGAGGAATGCAACTACATTTGGTTATGTGGCATCCTTCATGGCCCTTACTTCAACCCATTTTGTTAGATAGTATGTGCATACCAATTAGCATTTTTTTTCCCTGATGGAGGATCAATTGGGCTTATGAAATCCATGCCCCACTTGTCAAATTGTTCCAATGATACTTGGGACCATAAAGGCATCTCATTCCTCCTTGTAGGTTTCCCCATTCTTTGACATTCATCACAATGTGAAGTGTATTGACGGGCATCTCTATGTAGGGTTGGACAATAGTATCAAGCTTGTAAGATCTTATAATATGTTCTCTTGGCTACACAATTTCCTCCACATGGTTCATCATGATAAGCATGGAGGATATCGTGCACATCATCTTCTCTTATGCATCTCCTCAAAATTTGGTCTGGACAAATTTTGAACAAATATCCTGCAACCCAAGTGTAGGTTGAACTTTTTCGAACAATCTTGCATCTCTCCTTGTAGGAGAAATGTTGAGGGAACTTTCTTGTTGTCAGATAATTTGTTATATCAGCAAACCAGTGGGTTTGTGTTGATATGGAAAATAGGTTCTCATCTCAAAACCGGTCATCGATCATGCCTTCTTCAGTAGGGCTAGTCAACCTAGATAAAAAATCTGCAACTAAATTTTGCTTGCCAGGCTTATCGAGAATTGTTAGATCAAACTGTTGTAATAACATAAACCATCTAATCACCCTACCATTAATGTTTGGTTTATTCAACAAGTATCTAATACCAACATTATATGTATGTACAAAAACTTTATACCATGTAACATAATGTATGAATTTATTGAGAGCATGGACAACTACTAAAAGTTATTTCTTCGTAACAATGTAGTTGATCTCTGCACCAACCATATTTTTACTTATGAAATAGATTGCATAGGGTTTGTTGTCTTCATTTTGTCCTAATACTACTCCTACAACCTTGTCTGATGCATCAGTGTGAACGTGAAATGGAAAATCCCAATTGGGACCTTGTAGCACAAGAACAATTGCGAGTTTTTTTGCTATTGTTTCAAAATCTTGTTGACAGTTCAATGTCCAACAATGATATATATCTTTGGAAAACAAAGTAAAGAGAGGAGAAGATCTCTTACTGAAATCCTTGATGAACATTCTATAGTATTCTGCATGTCCAAGAAATATTCTTACATCATTTGGTTTCAAAGGCATAGGAAGTAAAGTGATGATTTGTATCTTATCTTTGTCTACTTCAATCCCTCTGGAGGACAAATGATGTCCTAAAATAATCCCTTCATCCATCATCATATTAATTTTTCATTGCTAAGGGATAGATTCATTTCTCTACATATTTGGAGAACCTTATCTAGATTGTCCAAGGCTTCATCAAATGAATTTCCATAAGGGGTAAAGTCATCTATATAGATCTCAACTTTATCATGGATGAGTTATGAAAAGATGTTGAGGATTGCTCTTTGAAAAGTGGCTGGGGAATTACACAGGACAAAAGGTAAGACTTTGTATGCAAATGTACCCCAGGGGCAAGTAAAGGTGGTCTTGTCATGATCCTCGGGACTAATTTGAATTTGGTTGTATTCACTAAAGACATCCAGAAAAGAAAAGTTTTTTTTCCTGGTTGAGACATCCAAAACTTGGTCAATAAAAGGTAGAGGGGAATGGTCCTTTTCTGATATCTTTTTTCAACTCTCGATAATACACACATATCCTCCACTTCCCATTCTTCTTTGGGACAATAACTAGAGGAAAGACCCATTCACTGTCTGAAATAGGATATATGAATCTGACATCAAGCAACTTTTGAAGTTATTGTTTAACTATGTCTTTCATTGCA
Source organism: Picea mariana (assembly GCA_032191745.1). NCBI lineage: Eukaryota > Viridiplantae > Streptophyta > Pinopsida > Pinales > Pinaceae > Picea > Picea mariana. Next base: position 119,107 of record JASDQU010739151.1, read on the forward strand.
GAGTTCATCCTTCTTTGGGGATGCCTAATAGGTTTGCATTCCTCCTTGATGTAAATATGTTGAGTACAAATAGAAGGATGGATGCCTTTCATGTCCTTATAATCCCATACAAAATCTTCAACATTTCTTTTCAACACATCTAATAGCCTTTGTTCTTGCTGACTAGTAAGTTTATTGTTGATTTTGAGTGTTTTTGCAGGGATCATTTCTATGGTTTTGACAGTTGGATCTTCTATTCAAGCAGTGAACAATGTTGTCCATAATTCTTTGTTATTTTCAGAAGAAATTTCAGATCTGTTATCGTCATTTATCCCTTCTATTTTCACATCGTTTGGATATTGATTTTACGGAAAATTTTCAAGGAAAGTGTCCTTGTCAATTGTACTATCAGTCAAGGATGTGTTTATTGTGTAGATGGGATAGGAAATTATTTGTGTCAGGTCTTATTCCTCTTCCACCCACATAGGCATATTTTTTGTTATCAAAGGTTATGTAGGAGGGTAAAGAACAATATTCTTTTGGAATAAGCCATCAGTGATATGCATATTGCATGCTCTACAGCCAATGTATGCATCTACTATGGACAGCCAAGGCCTTCTCAAAATGAGAGGATATCCATTGGATTGATACTTGGGTTACAGGACTAGGAATTCAATAGGGTACTCCCAAGAATCAATGGAGAATATAATATCTTCCAACATGCATTTAGGTTTGATTGTAGACATGTCTGCTAGTTGGAGGACAGTGGGGGTGTCTCTCAAAAATATTTGAAGGTTGAGTATTTGCATAGTATCTTTAGCCATAACATTGATAGCAACTCCTAGATCAATAAGAGTATTTTGGATCAAGGTATTATTAATATGCACATTTACTAAGGGACTCCCTGGATCCAAGTATTTAGGTACAATAAACTCCCCAAGCATAAGGTCAACTAACTATTTATGACATTTATGGTAGGAGCATCTTTTATTTTTCTCCCTGATCTTCTAATGCATTCTTCCTTGATATATCTGTTGAAAATGGGCACATCCTTAAGAGCTTGTAAGAGAGGTATCTTTATGCACAAATTCTTAAGCTCTCCTAAAAGTTCTTTTTCCTGAGATGTATAAGTTTTATTTTCTTGTAATCTTTCAGGGTAAGGAGGGGTTTGTGGTTGAGGTAAGGTAATATCTTCTTTCTCAGATTTTGTATTTTGTATGAGCTTAGGTTGTAGTTTCAAAAATTTTATTTATCTAATATTTATCTCTTGTAATTCCAAAGAATAAGTATGATAAGTTGTATCATTGTTGTACACATGTTGAACTTGCTTGTTGTTCATATTTGGAGCAGGTCGTGTAGGTAGTTGAGGTTGTTTAGGAGGAAAATTGTTTTCAGTAGTGTTGTTAGGTTCAGGAGGAGGAGGAAATACTGCAGGTTGAAATTTTTGTGGCCTCCATCCTTGTGGTGGTTAAATCCATTGATTTTGTGGCATGTTAGGAAAAGGTTGGTATGGAGGAGGAATTGGAGGTCCTTGATACTGCCAAGTTTTTTTATTTGTCCAAGGTGATGGGTTATACCATGGTTGAGGAGACATTTGAGAATTATATGCACTAAAAGTTTGAGTAGGATTGAAGTTCAAACCTATTTGGAATGGTCTTGGTGCTCCAAGCCTCCTTTGATTGATGAAGTATAGTGATTCCACATTCTCCTCTGCTCCTCAAAATGTAGCTTTCAATCATGGAAAATAAGGAAATTTGTTAGTTGGGTGATTTTCTTCAGAAATACCACAAACATCTATAAGGTCTAAAGGGCACTCATTTCTAGGATGCTTTTTAGTGCATTTGGGACAATAGACAGCCAATGCCTTCTCTTCTTCCTCCTGTTTCTTCTTGATCTGCAAAGTTTCCATTTGGATGGCTAAAGAGTGTAAAATATAAGTTTTCAAGTCCTCTATTAACCCTCCTAATTTATTATTTATATGAGTTGTAGGGTTAGAAAATTGAGATGCCAAACCTCTATTGTTTCTACCTTTCTTTCTGGAGGACCTTGAATGGTTCTTGGATATTCTTTTGATATCATCATATTCCAAGTGATAGATATCTCCATTGGTTAGGAGATTCAATGTTTCCATCAGATCTTCTCTTACTCCTCTAAGTAAGACAAGCTTGAGTGAGTCTTCGTCTAGAGTGAAATTTTGATCTCTTTTGTAGCTTAGTTGAAATATCTCTTCAAAGTCTTCTAGAGATTCATCAGGTCCTTGTGTCATTATGAAAATCCCATCCCTTGTATCTCTTTCTCTACAATAGTCTCTATATATTTCACTAAAGGTATTTTTCTTTTAATCCCAAGTTGTGACACTATTTCCCTCCAAGCTCATAAACCATGTTAGAGATGAATCATTCAAGATAGAAGGAAAACTTTTGAGCTTATGTTCATAAGTGGTATAATCATATGTCTTGCATATAACTGCAAAATCAAACAATAAAGTGTCAGGATCTTCAAAAAAAAGCCCATGAAAATGAGGTAAGGCAGAAGGATTAATATTTTTCATCTTGGTTTCTCCATTGGATTCCCGAATAGGGAACTCAAATATTTATTTTTCACCGGCCATGGCAGGAGGTGAGGACTGACTCTCTTTTGAAATATTTTCAAATTCTCTAGCTTCCCTTTCCAAGAAAATTTCTAGTGTTTTAGGACCAATATATGGATTGCTTGGACCTATTTTTGTGGTGTGGGTTTTTGGTAAAATATTTCCTTCCCTATATCTAAGTCTATTCATTCATGAAATCAAAAGAAAGTGAAAATTTGTGTGTGTGTGTGTGTGTTTTTCTGTATATAATGGAAAAAGAGAGTGTGGCAAGGAGCTTATCAATACTCACACAAAGTGAAAGCACTTGGGTTGTTACACTACGAAAATTATATAGTGAATTTGGCCTTGTGACTGAGGTGTCCTTTTTTTATTTCTCCAAGTCACACATAAGAAAACAAAAATAACATGCAGACTTTAGCACCTCCTCGGCAACGACATCAAAAAGTGATGGTCCCAGGAATAACAACAATGATTTATTGTACCTTTGGTTTTCTACTTTACTTGTGAACTTAGGGTTCATAAAAAATTAAGAGGTGTTATGCACTATATGTGTCGTATGCAATTGTCGGTAGAAAAGGTTTGAGACTGATCAAAGGCTAAAAATGTGCAGGAAAATTAAATGTCATAAAGCATCTCTGAACTAATTACTTGAAGGAAACACACCAATATGAGAGGGTAGCTAATCTATATTGCATGGAAAGAACCTATTCTAACTGCATTAAAGAATATTGAATTAAGAATATTAAACTGAAGCAAAAATATGAATCCAATCTAAGCTATGACATAAAGTTGTAATAAAAGTAAAACTACACTAATGCATGAATAAAGCAAGCTAACCCTTTGATCAATATCAATCTAAATGTCCTTTTATTGTTTATTGATGATTTCAGGAAAACAAGATTAAGCTAATTCAAAATATGAATTTGAAACAGACCTACAGGGGATTTCTATAGGAACTGTGCAGTTCTACAAGAACTATACAGTTTCTACAGGAAACTCCTAAAGGAAGAAAAAAAAAAGTCTAAAAAGGTAGTGCAAGTATTTAAAAGCATGAACAAAGCTAGACTATAAATAAACGAAGTGAATCTCAGGTTCTTGTCCTTGGGAGGCACCTAGGATTGTTCCAAGAGGCTATTGAACATTTCTACAGGATGCCTACTATGACTAGATAACCTGTGATAACTTTGACAAAAGATAGAATTAATTATGCAAAGCTATATTAAACATCAAAAGAGAATAAAATACTATCTAAACATGCATGAAAATTCCATAAATGGTAACAGGGTCCTTGATCCCTCTTGGATGGGACCTACCCAAGAAGCACAAGGAGCCTAAAAGAAACTTTAATATATTGGACAACAATGGGGCTCATCATATATTACTTATATGAGTTTGACATGCATGCAACAAACTCAAGGCATGACAAGTAAAAGTATGGTCTTGTAAACCATATAAATGTGAGATGTTTTGACTTATATACAAAATCTTTGTTATGTGGACATGATATGCTAAAGGTAATGTTAATTTGGAAAACCCGTGACAAGTATTAGAGTTTATGGGCAAATGTTCGAAACATTTGGTTTGACATACAATATGGAATAATCTCTAAAGTTGCGCATAATATACCTTGCACTGCATATAATTTGAAGGGCATATTATATATGGTTGATTATGTAAAAAGGTATAAACCTTGGATTACTCATGTGGATATACAAATTGATTTGATTGACGGTGATTTGGTTATGTGACTGAAGGTGATGCGACTTGGTTGTTGTGAGATTCACATGGCATGAGTTTATGGTTATTTGTTTCATATGTTGAGTTGGCATGCACACATGGTATTGTAAAGGATATGAACGTGAATGAGTTGGCCATGCATTTATTTCAATAGGATGTGATCTTTAATGTTGAGTTAGCTCACGCTTTCCACCTTTCAATGAACTAGGGTTATGTCATTTGCATTGTTCTTCTTGTGGAGAAGAGTTATGCTTGGTATGAGCGACGAACTCGCCTGATCATTGTGGAAACTGTCTAAACATTGGTATAAACTCACCATTGGACACAGTAAGTACACCAACTCTTAAGCATTCTTTGCATATAATTTCTTGGTAAATGAATAAGTGTCGACTCTGGTTGGTTAGTTGTGAGTGTGAAAGTTCTATTTCCCTGTCTTTTCGCTTCTTAAGAAAAATATTTGAGGAAAATAATGGTTGTTGGATGAAAATGATGGTTTGATTTTCTGTTGCTTTGGTCACTTTCCATTCTTCCATTTTCCATATTATGTTTGTCATTCATGTTGGAGAAATGCAGAATATGGATTCGAACTTGTTCCTTTTCTTTTTGTTTACATCCAAGGAGACAGAGGTTCGAACCTAAATTGGTTCATTACTGTTAGTTTTTACCTCATATTTTTATGATGGGTTAAACCCATTATTAGTTGCATACATGGGTAGTAACAGAATTTGAACCTGAATTCCTTGAGATAAAATGATGATGAGATTTGGTTCTACAAAGGATAATCAATGTGAAGTAAGCAAAATATTGTTTTTAGAATGGTTTTAAAGGCACATTCTGTGCAACCTTTTCATATTTGTTTGGGTTGAACCTGGGCTCATTTTTGTGTTATGGGAAAAAGGGATATGTGTCAAACCCACTTTTGTTATTATACCAATATGATTCGAACTCAATTTCGTTGAACCAAAAATCATGTAAACTTTGTTATTTGTTGGGCCTATCATTTTTTTCAAAAAAATAAAGGGTACTTGTTGCCGTAGTATTTGATTACACATGTGTCTTCAATATAGTCTCAAACCCATCTCGTTTGTTGTGAGCATAGTCAACTATGCTTGCTAGGTTCGGGTTTCAAGTATGTTTTACGATTCAAATACAAGTAAAGGGTTTTGCTAGAAATTTCTTTGCGTTGCCTTAACTTAGGTTATTCCATCAGGTTTTCAATTTTCTTATATGTTGAGTATTTTTTGAGTTGGACATGCATTATTATGAAAGGTTATGGTCGTGTGTTGTTTCCACAATGGTAATAATAACATTTTGTTTCATTGGCTCGTTTCACATGTCACGATTGGATGGCACCGATGGATTAAAAAATTCTGGAATTATCGAGTTTGATTAAAAATCACATGTTGGTTGTTTTGTGATAATGT